>BLKR01010225.1:0-64273 GCA_011170035.1 Teleogryllus occipitalis
GGCGAGAGCGGCGGCGAGAGCGGCGGCGAGAGCGGCGTCGAGAGCGGCGTCGAGAGCGGCGTCGAGAGCGGCGGCGAGAGCGGCGGTGAGAGCGGCGGCGAGAGCGGCGGCGAGAGCGGCGGCGAGAGCGACGAAGAGAGCGGCGGCGAGAGCGGCGGCGAGAGCGGCGGCGAGAGCGGCGGCGAGAGCTGTGGCGAGAGCGGCGGCGAGAGCGGCGGTGAGAAATGGGAATGTGATGAGAGGGGCGGCGCGTTGCATGGTGAGACTTGCGGATTCGTCCACAGCAGCGGCGGATGTGAAGGTGTCTGTCTCTTGCGTCAAAGGCGCAGAGATCGTGCGTGCCCGCAGGCGAGCGACGCGAAATCGCGCCGTGCGCTGCCACCGCTCTTGATTTGCTGGCCATTGTGCTTCCGACTCCTTACCAAGGTTGTGCGAGGGGGATTTCTACTATTTTCTCTTACAATACTTGTAAAGCACCTTCTTTTCCTGGGGTTTCTCATGAAGTGAACATTTCATAATTATATGTTCTATTTTTAACTACTTGCACACTGCATACGCGTTTAGAGAAGGTTATTTAATGCTGCAGCGATTTCCAGCAGAAAAATTGGTAATAGCGGTCCTTGATGTCGAAAAAGGGAGAGAAATTCCTTTTCGAATTAGCATTTAGTAAATGTAGTATATTATAGTAAATTATTTTCTCACATGAAATCACATGAAACATGTGAAATCAGATGCAGTATTTTGACGGTACTTGATACGGAAAAGTTTTTAAGGAAAACGTACATTCCATTCGTGCATCTTTTTGTTCGTTTGACCGTCCACCTTTCCGTCCATCCTTCCGTCTGTCCGCCTCTCGGTGTGTGCGTCCATCTGTCCGTGAAAGACACAGGGCCTAAAGCGTAGGCAGGATTTTCACCAAAATTGGCATTCTCAGATCGATTTGACTGATGTCACTGGCTCTTTGAATTTGAAACGGAAATTTTGATTTTTGTGAGTTCTTTACAATATGTCTCAAGAACATTTTCAATTAAAAACAACTCGAAATATTTTTATCAAATGTAGCAAAGTGCGCTTATAAACATTGCGGAGGTACAAATTCCGTTGAATTTTGAATTATCTTCCAACAACTACAATATTGATAAGAGAGATTTCTATACTTATTGAAATATGTTCTTCAAAATTACAAATTTAAATGCGATTATGTAATTTTTTAAAAATCTGAGTAGTTTTCGGATAATTTTACGTGAATCAAAGGCAATTTTAGAAACAACATGTTCGTAAAGAGACTATCAATATTTTCTCTAACCTTTTTGTATTGATATTGCCTCCAAGCCATTTTCATGAACACTTTGATTTTTCAAAACTTTTTCACAAATGTAAGTTTTTAAAAATAATATATCTACTCATGTCGTATTTTCATTTCATGCATTTTTAAAATATTTTTGCATCGGGTTGCCGAGGGATTTTCTAAGGTTTGAGTCCCGACAGTGGCAGGGTTTTTGACACTAGCTATATACTTGTAGCTAGGTCGAATTCAATTGTCAATTGTCTGGAGGAGAATTCTAGCGGTCGGATGCTCTGATGGTAGTTTTCATGGTTTCTCTGATCAACACCAAGTGAATGCCGTAGCAGTGCCATAACAAACGGGCTACGAACAGCGCGCGATCTTTCCTTTCGCTTCCTTGTCCTATCCTCACCCCTTACTTACACATTCTAACACATACATGCACTTCACTACCACACATGTCTGGAATTTAGTGCGTGTCGCGGTTGGCACGGCACCCCGCTGGTAGGAGATGCCTTGCTGGGGAGAAACCCCGCAAGCCAACAGGAAGGTCGGCGCCGGATCAGACCATCCAGAGAGGAAAGATCATCGCCAACTTTCGAGAGAGATAAAATGCACCACACTTACTGGAATAATGACATTAGTAGTTGACGCGCCCGGAATCATCAATCATATATTATTGAATTTGGGAGTACAAGCGCTTCAAATGATTTCTCATGAAGGTTTTCAAAATTTCTAGTTTTCAGTGAAATAAGTTCAAAATTTTCAAAAACATTTTCCTCAAAATCGGCTCAGAATTTTTCAATAAAATATTTGAATATAGGACCAAGTTTCACTATTCTGTAATATTTTAAAGGTCGTTTTGCAATTTTACTCTTAGAGGGGCGCAAATTTGAGAATTTGTGAAAAAAAATATTTTTAGGGCCCATAAACAGCACCTGGGAAGAGAAGATGGGGCAAAACTAAAAAGCTATCTCATATTAAAGAGATTTGGAATTTAGCTTATACGAGAAAGCCTGTGTCTTTCTGATGCTCACGAGTTCCCATCCGTTGTTTTTCGCTATCATTCACCAATCTCGCGGGCTCAGTAGTCGTGCATTTTTTTGGTTGAGGTGTAGACTTCCCTAGGTATATCCGAGTATAGGAAGTAATATTTCTACTCACATGCATACAACAAACATGAGCATTACCAGTAGGGGGCGCATTTAAATGAAATGACATTTTTCTTTTCACCTTGGAACAAGTCCGTTTAGTATGGACATTAATTTTATGTCATGACAAAAGAAAATTACCCGTATTTATGGGTCATTTTTTTGTTGAATTTTTCGCCGATTTCCACTTATAAATCATTTTTTACATTGCCCGTAATTATTAATGCATTTTCGATGATTTCATTGATTTTAATATCACTTTAATGGTACTTGCTGCAAATAATATTTACGGAATGCAACAAATATTCTCCCCAGAATTCATGGGTAGACTAGTCGATCTCTTTGTTCAGAAATTGTCATGTCAGCCATTGTACACTATATATGTAACTTGAGGTTCTTGTGACGCCATCAGGATCACTCTCGGTTCGGCCGATTTCGGGATAACTAAAGACAGATTTTCCTGGTAAAGAACAGTCCAAACTAAAAGTTTGCAAACTGAGTTCACTTGAACTCGAGGTAGAAGTCTCGATTACATCAGTAACATTTGCTACTTGATGGATGTGGCATTTACCCAACAGCTTGAGATGTTCATAGGAACGGGTTTGATCACATTTTTACGTCATTTTTCTTTGCATTTAGGGCATTTTAAAAGCATTTTAAGAGCATATTATTGATCATTTTCGCGATGTTTTGACTCATAAAAATTCGCCCTTATTTACATAAGACACACCAAATAAAAAAGTTGTCAAACCCAAAGATTTGACATATATTTCTCTATGTTTGTCGACGCGCTGAATCCAAATCTGAAACCAGATTTGCGCCACGACCTCCCAGGTATTTTTTAAATCACGAAAAAGCACCGTGAAATTTTAAATTGTAAATTTCACGGTGCTTTTTCGCAAAAAAAAAAAAAAAAAAAGAACTGGAGGGTAATAGCGCAATTCTGGCTTCAGATTCAAATTCAGCGCGTCGACATACATAAACATGTGCCAAGCCTTTGAATCTGACATTTTTTTATTTTGTGTGCCTGTGTTATCAATAATGGTCACATAAATTCCTATTATTAATGGACTTGAGAATTGTCATGAAGGTGTCGCTGACGGCGACGGTGGCGGAGGCGGCAGAGGAATCGGTGGACGCGACGGGAGGGTGAAATATGAGCCGGAGGCAGCCCAGGAGGCGGGGCGGTGGATGTGGAAGTGGAGAGGGACAGTGGAACGCCGGCAACTGTCGGGAGGTCGAGGCGATGGCGGAGATGGAGGCGGATGTGGTATTGCCAGAGATGGCGGCGAAGGGGCGACTAGGAGGGCGTCGGCGGAGGCGACGGACGGTGGTGACGGAGAAGGTGACGAAGGGCGGCGACGGTGGTCTATGGAGAAAGAGAGGGTGGAGGATAGCGCTGAGCGGCGAGAGCCCTGCAAATGATCTTCGCTGTCCCGATGACGCCGCGTCGAAGGCTTTGCTGCCGACGTTTGAACCATCTTGTCGCGGCCTTCTTCAGGGCTGGTCTCCAGCAGAGCAACCACGAAGAATACGACAAGATGGTCGAAATGTCGGCACTTAAGCCTTCGAAGTGGCGTCATCCGAACAGCCAAGATCATCGGCAATTGCATATGTTTCGCGAGGGTTACATTCGCTATGATAGGACCGCGGCTGATGAGCCGCAGTATCTGTCCGCCCCACCAGGCAGCTCCACTTATGCTCGCCCTCCGCACTCGCGACGCGACGCGACGCGACGCCGCGCTGGCAGGGCGCGGTGTCTGTGGTCGCCCCGGCCCCGCCCCCGCGGCCGGTCGCTGCTGCCTGCCGGGCGACAGCGCCGGTTCCAGCGCTCAGCGCGCGCCCAGCCCACCCAACCACACGACGTCGCAGTCGCCAGTGGCGATCGCCCGACAGTGACGACACCACCTCGGGTCCGGGAGGTCGCGGGCCGAGTCCCACCGCCGGGTCCAGCCCCTCGCGTGTTTGGAGGCCCCCTCCAGCACCCCTTCGCCCACGCCTGGGGCCAGCGCCCGTCCCGGCACCCCCACCGCCGGCCCCGTCTTCCGCCTTGGCGCCCCCGGTGGCCGCCGCCCCAACTGCGCACCCACCCTCTTCTGTTCGGGCGGAGGGGTGGGGCCCTTCCCCTCTCGCGGGCGACGCCCACCGGAGCGGCAAGCGACCGGCCCCGCCCCGCGCGCCCGCCCGGCAGACCACCGCCTCACCGCCCGGCGTCCTGGCGGGTGGCATCATGGCGGACGTCCTCGCGGCGTCCCTATCCCCCATGGCTTTGCTGGGAACGGGAGTCCGCGTCGCCTCCAGGACTGACGCTTCGTGTCCTGGCCTCTTTGGAGGGCTCAGGCTCAGTCGTTCCCGAGTCATCTCTCCTTTGGCGCCTCGGTGAGGCGGTCTGTCTTTCCGCTCGCCTGCCGCGTGCATCTCGGCTTGCCTTACCCAGGCTTCTGTTTCTAAAAGATGGCCGACAATGCCTTTGGGTGGTGAACAACAATAATCAACGCGACAACGATGCTTGAGAATGATAGCCTGCAGCAATGCATTTTCCAGTGTTTATATTAGCTACAAAATCCTGACGGTCCACGAGCTAAAAGCGCTAAAGATAAAATATTGTGCTGCACATTTCATTACTCCGACGTCTTCCAAACATTTCCTCCACAAAAATCAGACACAGACGAGGAAGAAATTTACAACTTCTTAGATTCAACATTAAAACTAGCTTCTCAAATTAAACCTGTAAGAAATCGGGAAGTTGTAGTAATGAAGATCATTCCAACTTAAAGAACTCTAGGGTATGACATGTTTCCAACCACAAATATTTGTTATCTACAAAACAAATATAGCTCTCCTTACTTCTATCTTCAGTACCACCTTGTGACTAGGCCATTTCCCCGTTCAGTGTAAAATATCTTATATAATAGACATACTCAAACGTAGTAAACCAGTGAACGAAATTGTGTCATTAGGTTATTGCCGGCATTATCAGAAGTTTTCGAGACAATGCAATTTTTGGAAAATTTCTTTTGCAATTTTTCTAACTTTAGAAGTAAAGGTAAAATCGGGCCTATATCATCTTTTTAAGTGGAATTCAATTTATTTTTACAGAAAATTTAAAGAAGAAAAGTTTGAAAATGTCCCAAAGGCTTTTTGTGAAGTATCGTCAAAATTCAAAGAATTCGTTTCAAATTCGCAAGGAATTAAATTGCGACAGATCGATCGGGGAATATTGATTTTGAATAAAAAAACTATGAATAGTTTAGGCACTCGTATTCTTACTCTTCAACAAACACTGGAACCTATTCCAGGGGGCAGACGTCTACGACTCAGCGACACAAAGGTAGGTACCAGGGTATGACAGATGTCGAGATATTGAGGTAACTTCGATTTTTTTTAATGGAACTATACATATTTTTAGTCTATGATTCCGATCGTAAAAAGATGAATCCAATGATATACATATTGTCATATGTTAGAACAGCATTTTCTTGAGTAATTTTGATTTTTGCGACTCGTATTTAACGGATTTTGTAACGCTCCGAGCACGTGCTAGCAGGGAGAGCGCCGCGCGACCTTGGTTGGTGAACTGTTACAATTAAAATATACTACGATAACACGAGTCGCAAAAATCAAAATCACTAAAAAAATGCTTATCTAACATACGACATACATGATATGTATATCATTGTTTTTGTCCTTTTATGCTCGTCATTATACTCTAAAGATGCAGAGTTCCATTTGAAAAATACTAAGTTACCTCAATATCTCTTAAAATACAAGTGATAAAATCGAAACAAATACGTGCATCAATTAGTCCCATTTCCGCATGCACTTTCGTGAAAACTGCATTGCAATAACTTCAACCGATCAAAAATTACAGGAGGTGGTAAAGTTAGGTGACTCATCCTGTATATATACTCGTGGTGCAAGTATATTTGGCCGGCCATGTACCAGCAAGTGGACGCCCAGTAGGTTTAGTAACGCGCGTGCATTGATTACCGGGTAGAGGGAAGGTGGACTCCTCTGCCGCCAAGGTCATGACTCGGACGTTTCAAAGCACGTTCCATGCCGTCCGCGCTTAAAATGCAATTTCGCTTCTTTGTGCCCCGGAATAAAGGAGCATCGTAACGACCCTTACGAGGAAACCGTATGTCCAGTGATGAGCAAAACTGTAGAACCATGTTACATAATTTGCAAAGATTTATAAGAATTCCTGGCTGAGCATAAAACCTTTTGGAGTATTACAAAAAATATTCTGCGAATATACGAATGAAAGTTGAATTATTTACTTAATAAAATTGGCGCATATCAACATAATGTTTTAACGTATTAACATACATTTGGGCGACAATTAGGTAAATGTTCAGGATAAGCGAATGAAATTACTATTCATACATATTCAGATTTTATTTACAATTACATGCGTCAACCTGAAGTGGTATCTCCCACTACTTCCGAATTCTTTGAATACAAATATAAAGACCTACAAAAAAGATCATGCACAAGTACTTGTTAAATATCAGTCCTATCATCAATATTATACGCGCAAGTTTTCCTGATATTCCACAGCCAGGGGTGCGGGGAAAGGAGGGTTTTGCCGACGTCAGAGCTAAAAAGGGCGTACCAACTGTGGGAATGAAGTTAACGCGTCGAAGCGAGCCACGAGAAATGCTACGATTATTTTGAAGCTATGAGGTGTTTTTTGCCAGCATTGTAAATTAGTACGTGCCGTTCCGAGTCGAACCTAAGTATCTCAACGGGCCGTGCTATTCAGCGCTTGGTAAGGGCTAGGTAGCTCGTATATCAAGAAAACTTCTGCGAGCAGTCCGTAGATTACATAGCATGGTTTCATGAAATATCAAGTAATATCAACTATAATTAAATAATAGTCATTGTATGGATAACCTTATCTTACACTCCTCTAGAGTTTGTTTGCAATATCATCCTCAGCAAATGTGTTAATTGCAGGAACAAGGAGTATTCTTTTGTGTTTCTTTTCAAGAGAGCTGAAAGGATTTCCCTTTTAGATCTGCTTATGATACTGCAACTGACATTGCAACTGAGCTGCAACATAGCAACCAACTGGGTGCACAACTACAATGCTTTGAAATGCTGAAAATCGTGACGGTCGTTTTCCCTTTGGTTGGCTGCTGTGAACGTCTACCTACAAACTTTCGTACGAATTAAACGTGTCTTGTGCGTTGTTAGTGATACTTACAATCGTCTCTGCCAACGAAAATGCCAAAGTATTGCATAGCAATCGGTTGCAAATGTAGCTTCACTATGCGCATGTTTTGTTGAAGTCTCCTTTTGCTTGTAATGCTAGCAGAAGAGCTGAGGGTGAGTTACTATATTGTTATCAATGCAGAAAAATCAAATCTGCAGTTCGTTTATCGTTGAAAATAGTTCTTCGGGAACGAAAATATCTAGTTTTTCTAATGTTGATAATCTCCCGCTTTTCTAAATTTTATTATTATTTTCATTATTATTATTATTATTATTATTATTATTATTATTATTTTCATTATTATTATTAATATTTTCATTATTATTATTATTATTATTATTGGTTTTTTTTAACTTTCAATAATTTTAACAACATATTTATTAAAATGTTGGAATAGGATTCTGATACTCAAGAAAACATGCGTAAATATTCTTCTCCCCCATAGGTCATATCCAGTTTTTACTGTTTTTTGACCAAATAAATCAAATCGAACGCCAACAAACTAAACTAGATGAGAATGTTATTAGATGAGATATATTTGGAAGCTATTACTTTAATATTATTTTTTAGTTTTCCGACGACCGTTTGCTATCAGACCGTTTGCTGTCATCCAATGCCGCCCAAAAGACATTTTTTCACATTTTCTCAATTTCTCTGTCCCCTAATAGTAGAACTGATATGTAATTTTAAAAATATTATAGACGAGTAAAACCTGATCATACAGGCAATATTTGTGGAAAAATGTGGAGCCATCTTTGAGAAAATCTCGTTTGCGCGTTTCTGAAAAAGTGCATTTGTACAGAAAACTTTTGAGTTTTTGAGAAATTCATTGACAATCTTTTGAAGCACTTCTTCACAAATAGAATAACGTAAAAAAGCGTTCGTAAAATAAATTTTAACGACGTGATAATTTGTGTAATTTTTGGAGGGAAAAAGGCTATAGCAAAATGGCCTTTAAGTCACTTTATACAGTTCAGTGCATTTACCACTGTTCCTACAAAAAAAATTGAAGAAAAGTTTTAGGCCCTTATGAGAAAATTCTATTTTTAATTTTATTTAATATTGTCTATATTTTACTCAATATTGCGCGAAAAGTGCTAAAATTTTCAAAACAATATACACGACGTTAATTAAAAACCTAATTGTGGAGTAAAAATTTCACTCAAAAATAACAATCTTCAAAATTGTACTTGTAGCAAGACGCCGAAAAAATCATACTTTTGTAATTATCGAAAATGCAGGGTTAACACTGAAACTTAGAGAAAAAGGATATTCTTGTCCCTTGTCAGTACATATGTCCTAGTGTTAGTGACATTTTTCATATGTTGCATTTTAGTTCTCATTTTACAGTGGCCAGACGAGTAGCCCAAAATCCTTATGTCATATACAACATATTCATTACACTGAAAGACAATGAATTACGTACAGTAGGAAACAAAAAAGGATATTTTCAATCATGCATAACAAATTTCATGTTTGTTTACGATTCTGAAAGAAGTATATTTTGCAGTTTTGCATCCTGCTTCGATTGCAGGTTGTACGTCCAATCTGTGGGACGTGCTCCGAAACGAGAGGATAGTCGAGCAAGCGTGACGGATGCCTCTCCTGAGATAATTCTTCAGTGGTTAGGGTTTCCCCAAGGGTTTCCTGAAAAAGTGATGTCAGCAGCCTGTGTACGTTCGAGGTGGTATTTTCAGTGCATGTTGTCCGGTGCTTTCATCCCGTTGTTTCTACGAAATTGTCTTCATAGTTGCTTATAATCTTCAGGCCGTTGAATTCTTGCATCTTTATTTCTGTCTTGCGAAACGACAAGTTTATCTGATTGCATAGTTTATTCCCTTGCACACTCGCTTTTAATTCTGAGTTTTTTTAAGCAGTTTCTGTCCGTTAGAAGTTAACTTATTTTAGGGCAAACGGATAAAACTGTTTATTACAATTATTAATAGTCATTTCATTTTATTCATTCACCAGTGATGTATTACACATTTGTTAAAAACAGAACATTTTCGACCACTTTCGAAAATTATTGGTACACCTTGATAAATATGAGAATTTTTATTAGCACTTGTTTGAAAAAGACGTTATCGGGAGTTTTCTGAAAAGACGCGGAACAATCCATAAGGAAATAATGAAACAGTCTTTTGGAAATATAATACTCTTCTCATTAGCATAGAAGTCAAAGGTTTCATGTGAACGAGCTAAATATACTTAATGACAATACCTCTTCGATCATATATCTAGATTTTTCCTTTATTTTCTTAATAAATATTTAATATGTGAAGCTATTTGAATTTCAAGAACAAACTAGTGCGGCTACAACTGCACATATTTTCTCCCATCATTTCTAAATTTGCAAATTTCGAAAATTCAGAATGTTCAACGAAAATGAGATCCACGCCACTCTTTGAGCATCACTTCTACCCTTGAAAAAATTAAAGAACAAATTTGGAGCGGTTTTTGAAGAAAAGGTAATTTTTATAATTTCCTACATTTTGCACTAAATTACACGAAAACTTCTCATATTACCGAAAAATTTAATATGAACTTTTTTAAAGATATATCTTTCATGAACAGTTTCCATTAAGAAAACAAATCTCCATCTTAAGTATTAAAATTGTAGGAAGACACTAAAAAAATGCACTTTTGCAATTTTCAAAAAAATCTGTGATTTCAACAAACATGAGACTATCACTTTTCTCTTAAGCATTCTTTACGCTATCTCAAGACAAATTTTTATCAAAAAATTTGGTGCCATTTTTGAGAAAATTTTGAAAATGTTTTTGAGGCTTTATGTAAAGTACTCTCAAAAAACAAATTATACGTTTGAAATTCCCAAAGCCTTGCATTAATTTCTATCGATTGGGGAATATCATGTTTAAGAAAATCGGGTGAAGGGTTTGGGCGCAGCCATTGACCACATACGGACAGACGTTTGGCCGTCAATCTATTTTTCTGTGCCAAGGACCCACAAAACATGGGTTCTGGCTACACCACGCGTTATAGGATTATTTTCGATATTTAGGAACAGAATCTATTTTTGTTACAAGGGCCCACAAAGAGATTTTTTGTCGAAAATTTGACATTTTTCAGGGCACGATTACGTAACTTTCTCTTATGACGTATGGAAATTGAATATTTTTTACTTTCTCTCTCTCAGGAAGGTACTTTGTATGTACCTTCGTAAGGGTGAGAAAGTAACAAAAATAAATCTGACGAATTACGAAGAAAACTAGTGATCCACAGACTCTTTTGTACTAGTTTGTTTCTTTATCTCCTTAGTCTCTTCGATTTTATCCCAACCTCTTCTTAAAAGCCATGCATTAGACATTTATTTAATTTTGGCTAATTTTGGTCCCCTATTGGTAAAATTGAAATACGACTTAAAGAATATTATAGAAGAGTAAAATAGGGTCATAAATGCTAATTTTCGTTAAAAGATTTGATACTTTTTTAAAAATTTAATAAGAAATGATTTGCAACAGTTGTACACACAAATGCGATAATGTATAATAAAGGCCTCTGATGTAAGTACTAACGACAGAGATATTTCAAAAAAACTTTTCTTTCATTTTTGAAAAGACAAATGAATATATTAAAGTGGCAGTGGCATATTTGGTGCACTTAGTGCACCACACTGTACAAAATCAGGCACACTATCCGTACAAAAAAAATTAAAGCCGTTTTAGAGAAAATGGCGTTAGAGCGTTTTTGTGAACACTCAATTTGAAGATCGTTTTCACCGAAAAATATAGAGTTCTCGGGAGAGTTCACTCAACATTTTAAGCCCACGTACTCACAAATGCTATGATATATACAATTTGCCGGTAATGTAAATATTAACGACGTGCGATATATCAAAGAAAGCTACACTTTCATGTTATTCTGGTACATTATATAACATAATATGCTGGAAAACACATAAAAGTTTGCTAGTAAGCGAACAAACAACTCTCAGACCCCCAGCAGCCACAGACTGCATTGAAGTTGGGCGCAATGCTTCCCACCAAAAGCATTATTATTTATTAAAAAATCAAAATGTGTCTACGTCTTAACTTCCAATTAGGACCGAAGACAATATGGGATTAATTGGTTTAATTGCAAGTTAAAGACAAAATTGTTAATATTCATAAAATATTGACACACATTTTCAATTTTTGAAAAGGTATGCAGTCATTCTAGCAATAATCGCATTCAGATACATCCCCTGGTAATGCCTAGGCATTGGTGCAATGAAGCAGGCATCCGCGCGTGAACCATTTGATTTATCGTCCTTCCGCCAAGAGCGCTGCTTGGCGCAGTCGCCGCGACTGACGCACGGCAACGCGAGATGCAGCGATATGCTCAAATGGATGGTGGCTTACACTGCCCACGCATGCAACTCCGTTTACTTAATATCTCGGCTTCTTGGACTAGTTTTATTTGAAAAGCTCGCTTGCGATGTGGATAAACCCGACATCATTCCTTGCAAGTTTCGTCCTTGCCACGCGCCTTTAAAATGACGCGCGCTTCAATTTTGCTTCGAGAAGACCTTTGCAGACATCTTCTGGGGTCTGTCAAGGGCAGGCTGCATTTCATTTATTTTATTAGGGTGTTGAGTCCTTTCTAATTTTCATGAGGTCTACTCTTGGCAGTGTGGAGATTCACAGACGGATGCGGCGAAATCAAATGAAAGAAGTGTGAAGAGTGTGTAACTAGATGGAAAATCATTTATTATAATTGCTCATGATCACATTTTTTATTCCATCAAGCGGCATTTAGTCACGTTCTGCATCTTTTGTTTTCTGTATACGAGTAATTGAAACAGACACGGAACAACCGCTGAACTATATACAAAAATATAGCTAGAAATCTATTCCACCATACTTTACCATTACAAGGATGTAGGCCACACTAACCGCGATAAGATCAAATAGAAACAGAAATTACCATGAAAAACGCATATTGTAAATTACTTAATAGAACATCTTCAACATTCGAATGAACTGCGACAGAAGAGCACATCAATATCTTTCTTATTAGTTGTTTTTCTTTACGGAGCATATATAGTTGTACATAATACACTTTACATCTGATATGAATGCTTACATTCTAATTTACCTAAAATTAAACTATAAACTAATTTGGGTGAGGAAATCTCCAGACACCTCTAAAAACAATATATATCGGAAAATTTGACTAGGAATGCCTGGTATGGATATCTATTTTTTATTCTAGTTCTATGAGTAGTTCTTATGTTTTCCGGAGTCTGAGTAGTCCAGGTGTGGAATTTGAGGTATGGAGTGATAGAACTGGGTTGAGAGATATGTACGTCATATGCTGTTGTATGGAGTCAATTTGGAATTCTTTGGGGAGCTGTGAGATTGTGACAAACCAAAGAACATTTGTGATAGTTCTAATAAAATGGTTTTGGACTATTCGGAGCTTGTTTAGGTTGTTTTTTGCTGCGGAGATCCAAACCGAACACGCGTAAAGGAGGAATGGTCTAATGATAGTTTTGTAGATGGTTATGGCGGTTGGGAGTGGGGCACATCAACATGCTGATATACGCATTGTTCAAAAATGCAGAATATGCAAATGTCAAGGACTGTGGAAGAACGTCACCAAAAGATATACTTTTACCAATACAATAGTTGATCACCTGAACATTGATTTATAATATATCATAATGCTGCTGACGTGAGACACTCTAAAACTTAAACTGATATTAAGATATTATGAAGTAAAATCTACTATCCTTAGCAAAATTCGTATTCTGATCTCACAGTATTCATCCAGCTGGGAAACGACACACTTAGTGGATAAATGTGATTAAGATCATTTGTTGTGTCCGTCCCTGGCGATAAATGTGGGAGAGAAAATTCGTTGGCAACGTACTGTAGTCGAAGAGTGATGCCAAATGAGGAATTTCCAACCACACAACCTGTCTCGGATAGACCTACGGAGCCATTTCCAGAGCCGGACGTTAGAAACGACGTCGAGAATTGTCGACAACGATCGCGGCAACGAGCACTAAAACGACCACGACGACGATAACGACTCGACAATGACGTCGAGAATGACACGAAGACTACGACAAGCACGAAGTTGGCAACAACAACGCTGAAGACAACACCGACAACGATGACTTCCGAAAGTTCCAACTATCTTGCAGGTCCTTATGGGATATTTAAAAGTACTGGAGTCGGGAGCCCGCAGAGTGGTTCTAAATGAAAAACTGCAAATAACACGACATTACTGGGAAGGTGTCGATTGATTGATGTGTCCATTCGCAATCAACTCCCTAGGTCATTCGTCCCGAGAGTGAAGTGCATGTTTTTTCAGCGAGGTGTGGCGGTAATTTTCCCCTGCTGGGTAGCAAGATTTGGCGTCGACATACACGTCGGCTAGCGGGGTGTTCTCCAATCAGGTATCACCTCCCAAGCCGGGACTATCTCTAACCTCCAGTCTGTTCTCCCAATAAGTGTGGTAGTGTGGTGCATGTAGGTCTGTGTGTGAGGGAGAGTGAGTGAGTGAGTGAGTGAGAGAGTAAGAGGTGAGAATAGAGCAATAAAGAGAAAGAAAAGATTGCGGGCGGTCCGTGGCCTATTTGTTAGGTTCCCGCTCCGGCATTTGCCTGGTATTAATAAGAGAATACATGGGAAACTACCGAGCAGAGCAGCCGGCCGCTGAAATTCTTCTCCAGACAATGACTGAACCCGACCCAGCTACGTAACGGAAAATCCTGCCATCGTAGGGAATCGAACCCAAGGCTTTCTCGGCCAGAGGCCTTGCACTGACATCAGTTTATGCTCTGAGCCACCTAAAGCGGTGGAGTGTGCCGCAGGATCCGCTTGCAGACTGCCCATTAAGCAACCCGCACTGCCTATTAGTGCAGTCGATGGGGAGCCAGAGGGGGTCCACCTTGCAAAAGGTGCACGTAGAAGATTTTATTTTTTTATTTTGTTTATATTGTTATTAGTGAGAAAACCGTAAGTTTTCCACCTCAAAACACTTCGCAACACATTTTTATAATCCAAAAATGAATAAATTTTGGGTATTATTTTTATTTTTTGTGTAATAACGTTTTAAAGAAAATTTGTTTTAATTTTAAATCTCTCGTAGCTCAGTTACTATTTACTCGAGGAAAACAATTTATACAGCAAATTTATAGAGAATTTTATGATCTTTAAAACTGTAGATAACTAGTTTTGCGCTATGATCAATCATTAAAACGTTATTACGAAAAAACAATAAAATATCCGAAAATTTGTTTGGTTTTGTGGCTACCAAAACTTGTTCCGAAGTATTTTGAGGTGGAAAACTTACGGTTTTCTTACTAATAACAATATAAACAAAATAAAACAACCTACCCCACCTTTTGCAAGGTAAAATGACTTATCGGCTGCATTATAAGGCGCGCTGCGAGGGCTGTGCAGGCTGGCGCCGAGGGCGTCGCCGCCGCGCCGTTGCACAAGGCGCCGTAAATCCGCAAAGGAAGACGCGGACGCGGTCGCGGCCGCGACATTTGCTGCTGCGCCTGGGAGGGGGCGTGGCGACGGCGGCTGGCGCCCGGAGACGAAGGTGGAGGAGGGAGAGACACGGCGATGGCAACAGAAGGTTCGTGCAAAATTTAAAAGAAGATAGTAATGCAAAAGTGGGCTAATTTTGTCAGCTTTAGCTGTAATAGAAGTTGCATTGTGTTGGAATCTATGTATTCCAGATCCTTACCGGGCACGCTGGCTCAGTGCATCAACTGATGTCATTGTTGCGCCTCTGACCAAGAGGTCCTAGGTTCGAGTCCTGACGGCGGCAGGATTGGCGATACTAGCTTTTCAGCTATGTCGAATTCAGTCGCAGTCTGGAGGACAATTCTAGCGGCCGGTTGCTCTGATCGGTAGTTTTCCGTGGTTTCTCCTATCAACACCGGGCGAATGCCGGACCAGCACCCTAACAAACGGGCCACGGACCGCGTGCGATCTTTCCTTCCTCTTCCTTGTCCTATCCTCCCCCTTTAAACACACATGCACTACATTACCACACATGCCATGAGACCGGTTGGCGACTTAGAACTTGTCCCGACTGGGGCGGTGCCCCGCGGGTGAGAGATACCTGGATGGGGAAAATCCCACTAATAGACGGTAGGTTGGCACCCTATTTCGCCATCCAGTGGGGGGAAGATCACCGCCACTTCGCGATGAAAAACATGCATTACACTTACGGGATTAATGACCTCAGTAGTTGAAGCACCCACAATCAGTAATCAATCAATCCAGATCCTTTTAGTTTGTCGCACGCTACTTACGTACAATAGAGAAAAGTATAGTAATGTAGCGGAAACGCCGATTTATTTTAGAGAAAAAGCTCGTGTTGTTGATCCGAAAACATGGATAATTCTTTATCTTATAAAATAACTTTCTCAAATACGTTGTGTAGTCAAAATTCACGTATTGTGCGTCCTTGATGCCCCAAAACTGGTTTACGACAAAACGTCTGCCCGTCTGTACGTACCTTCACTCTCGTATGAACAATGCTACCAGTAATTCCGTAGGCAGGATTTTCATCAAAATTGATATTTCTCGATCGATCTGACCGATGTTGTGGCCCCTTGAATTTAAAAAAGATTCCATGAGTTTGGAGGAAACTTTCACGAAGCTCCAATGGCATTTTTAAATTTTCTCAAAAACGGCTTCAATGTTTTTTAATCTTGCAAAACAAACGCTGATAACAATGTCGCAGGTCTAATTTTCGTTAAACCCTGAATGTCTGAAAATGTCTTACGTAAAAATAATGAGAGAAAGTATGCGTTATTCGAATACTGTCGGTTTATTTCGCAATCTTTAAACTATAGTACAAACCATTGTCCCTCGTAAGAACGACGAAGTACATGCTTGTTCCATTATTTTAACAGAATAATTGAACACAAATTCGTCGATAAGAGAGAGGGTTCCGGAGATTAGGAAAGTGAGGAAAAGCTGTTTCTAAGCACAGCTGTAATCTAAGCACTATATTTGTTTTCAGTTGTGATTGGATGAGATTTCACTGGATGTGACAAGGATTTGAGTCGATCAGAAGATAATCATGATGTTGGTGATGCTGTTGCTGATGATAATGATTACCACAGATGTTTCTCTTCTGAAAAATAAATATTCAGTGTGAAAAAATATAGTGAGCAATGTTAATTCAACAACAAATCTTGAGAACGACAATGGAGAATCGTGCATTGTTTACGAAAGGTCACCAGAGGATTCCTAGAACTGATGTGCGGCTGGCATCACCTCTGTGGTTCGCATCCTTCAGAATGTCTCCGCTGCTAATGTATGTCGTTCGCTCCTGACGGAAATGTCATATCTATTTCTGATACCGTATGAGTTAATAATTTTTAAATTTCAATTTTTTTGTTTTGAGATAAATAAATGTGATATAAAAGAATGTTGGTCACGCCAAAAATTATTTTCCATTTTTCCTATTAATTATGAGATTAACAATTTTTTTCAGTGCTATTTTCTAGCGTATTGAAGGGTGCCATATAATGTAAGACAATAGGAATAGATATCGGGTTGATTGAAGACAGGGTAGAATGATGAATGATGACATGATGACAACCCAAAGAGTTTGGAAAGTCCCCGAGACACAACTATTATCAAAGACTGAAGCTCAGAGAAATGATTCACTAAAAGTTCGTTATTATTATTTTATTGCGGATATCATACCTTGGCAATAATATGTTACAGAATTTTAAGTTGCGTCTCCCATTAGATGTATAGGGTATATTTTTATTGCATTCTGAAATTAATCCTTTGACGTCATGATTTTCCTTTCTCAGGGTATTTTTCTCCGCCATACAATTCGGTATCTTTTCCACGGCTTTGGAGAGACGTTGTAAGGTAGATATTTTTCAATTTAATTACAAATATTAACTTATTATTATAAAAACAAATATCTTCACAAATATTGCGAGAAAGTCTCAGTTATAACGCTGCAAATTTATTTTTATTTACCAGCTTCTTTCTTTTAAAATTAAACGTAATCACTTTAACGTAATTAAACGTAATCATGAGCACATTAGTTCAAAATATGTTATTAAATTACAAAAGGAATGAATATGATTTCAAATTATTGAACAATCAAAACTTCTTTTTTTTCTCACACTATTTTTGCTTATTTGTTCCCACTCTTCAATTGCTGCCCTAGAGCTGACAGCCTCAATAAAGAGCGTCTTTGGGTGAGTTCGTAAATACTAGTAATATGACGATCACGTATTATCAGCTGCATCTCAGTGCTCACCTTCCGCACAGGGAGACCAATGATCATGTTTTTGTGTATACTGTACTACTATACAGTTATTTTACCTTTACGTTCGTCGTATAATCCATCATAAACTTGTACACGTAAGCTTCCGCGGCTCGCGTCGATTACTTCTTGGCTGTCCGGGTGACGCCATCCTAAACTTAAAAAGATTTTAATTTGCCAGGTATATCTCTCTCGGCGTAAAGGCCTCTTCTCCATTAGACGACAGCCCACAGTAAAGTGTCAATTGTTCGTTTGAGGGTTTTTTGGTTTCAGAGTGCCACAACCTAAAGAGACAGGTGTTCTTTTGAGTAATTAGCTGCATTAAGGGCTATTTGGCTGCATGTACTTCTGTTTCAACACAGAACAATCAACATTTCACCATTCTGAAGTTGCATTAAGTGACGCATTAAGTCTTGCATTAAGTGACAAACTGCGTCAATTTTAAATTCTTTGTACCTTTAGTACCTATTGTAAAAGGTCTCTCGTGTTAATGTGAAAATGTGTTTAGGAAGTTCTCCACCAGTGATGCAACCCTAATTCCACCGACGCATTTATTTCCGTCAACAAACCGCTCTGGCCAGTGTCCTCTGCAAGGAGGTGAGTTTCACGCTCCGTCGCTGCAAGACGGTAAGATGGGACGGCACTGTGCATGCCACTCAGCATTTGGTATTTTCTGAGTAATGATATTATCCTAGTGTCTAGCTTTGAATGCCAGATGCCATTATTATTATTATTATTATTATTATTATTATTATTATTATTATTATTATTATTATTATTATTGAGATGTAGTTAAATTATCGTGTAGAAGATTGTTTTTAAATACATAAAGTCGTCTTGTACTAGATTTTATTCATTCATTATTTTGAAAACAATTAAAACTATGTATGAAGAACAATGGGAAAAGTGTATTCTGTGCATGTTTTCGTAAACCCTGGTATCCCTACTCTACCTAATATAAAGGTGAATTACGAATAATGGTGGAAAATATCGTTTTCGGGAAGAATTGGTAATAAAATATTCGCTCCCCTGTAATAAAAAGCAACTCAGCTACAGATTCTGGCAATTATCGGTCGCATCGTGTGCATTGTAAAAGAATCGACTTACTGCCGCAAGAACATGGAGAACGTGAATTAGAATAACTCTATTTCTCACTGAACTTCAAAAAACGTGCATAGACAGTGAAAATATGTTGTGTATGAAAATATGTAGGAAACTAAACAGCAACCTGATAAAGATGCACGTCATTGATCCAGAAATTGAGGTACAATATTTCTTACAGGCATAATTAGTTTTTCTACAATTTTATAATCAAATGGTAACTAATACATTAAATATCATTGTTAAAATCAATATTATTTTCCTTTTTGATTCTCAGTAGTCTCTAATTGTGTAGAAACAGTTAGGCAACAGAAAATATTTTACTTGGCATTAACGTATTGTAATGATCCCGCTATGCGCCGGAAAAAGAAACATTATAGACATTTTAAGCAGTAATTAAAACAAGCAAATAAGTCAAGGTGGAAGGGGTAAGACGGAAATTTGGAAATATTATTCGTATTTCGGTGAAGACGCAGGAACGAAAGTGTGGAACATTTAGAACAAAATTTAATAAACAATGTTGGACAGTGTTGGAGTGCAAAAATTGCAGGATATAATTATTTTTGAGCAAAATTCCAAATTATAATGGTGTGTTATTATTTTGGAAAATAAAGGGAATCCGCGTATAAATTAAGAAGATATGAAAAATATAAACATTTCGGAAATGGTGCAAATTTATGAAAACATTGGGGAGTCATGTGTAATGAATAGAAAGGAAATAGAACTTTAAAATTAACAATGCCAGCCAGGACCGTAGACTGTTTTGAAACAGGTGCTTCGAAAAGTCGATGAAGCAGACAGACGATGATTAGACGTCTCGAGGTTCGGATGGAGACGCGATGTAAACACGGTAGAATTTTCTTTTAGACAAATGGAGACGCGTAGTAGGCGTAACAATTTTTAATTGTACAGTTTTGTCGGACAGTAGTGCCAAGCTAATTGTAAAAGTGCAACGAATGGAATTGGACATGTCGTCACGAAGAAAAATTGGTGCAAGCTGATGGTGCCGTGATACCGAACGGCAGCAACACTCAATATTCTCACAACATTAATATGCGGTCGCGACTTTTCCCATACGTATTTCGTACGAAACACCTACTCGCGACTGACTCTATTCAGCTACTTATTGAAAAATTCTTCCATCTACGGAGCTACCCTAATAGTATATATCCCCTCAAAACACGGAGTCTATTTTAATTGAAACTTCCAACTAAAACATTAATAGAATTTACAATTACAATTTACAACTACAATTTACAATACCAATCTCTCAAACTTCAACCTAATCATAAATTTCCGCATCACTATCATATAAACAATATCCAGCCTATGCTGAAAATCCTTTCGCACCTCACCAACCGCTTACGTGCGTTTGCTTAAATAATTTCCTCGAGAATGATTGTATGTGTTCTTCCACAAGATCACAGCTCTCAACGCCCTCTCAACACTACTTTCATATTAAGTGTACGGGGCCGTGTCTATCAACACAGCGCTATGCCATCAAGCATAGAGTATCACACTTTGTTCATCCGTTTCCCTAACAACGCGTATTCTTTGACTTCCGAGTTTGCAAACTGCTATTATTTCTGACGCTGGATGCCGATTTTATCATTAAAACTAAGCCCAGAGTTCTTGGCTTATCACAGTATTATTACTACGACACGTAGTTATTACATCTGCATTCGTTGAAAATGTGTTGCCAACCGAGAGAAATAATTTGAAACAAAAATCACCAATTCGTACCTGAAGAGGACAGGCAACGGTAGAATTCCTGGCTTAATGAAGAGAGGCTTTTTTAAAATTTATTTATTTAACAGAGTGAGCTGATTATACAACGCTCAGCCATATGGCTTTTCAGTTGTTAGGAGCGAGCATTTTCAGACGAAAATATGCGAAGGGGGTGACTACGGCCACCTCCCATTAAACATAGATTGAAGTAGTGCGAATGATAAAGTGGAGGAATACATATTGTTGACTTTTTATGGGAGGACTATTTATTTCATTATCTTATATCAGCCAGTTTCCGGAGGAAGATGTGGAAGGGGAGTCGGTTGCGGAGACGAGTTTCTACGGGATGCTCTTTACCTATGTTGTAGTGGGAAGCACCGGTAACTGAGGGTAGATTTTGGAAGAATGATGCGGAAAGTTTAATGATGTATGTTAGGACGGGCTCTATGGCTAGGTCTTTGTGAAGGTTAGTGTTGCTTATAAACCAAGGTGCGTTAACTGCAGTTCTGAGGAACCTATTTTGGAATATTTGGATTTTGTTGATGGTTGTAGGGGCGGCATTGCACCAGACTGGACAAGCGTACGTAAGTAATGGACGTAAAATGGCTTTATATATAAGGAGAGCAGAATGGAGCTTTAATGATGAGTGTCGGTTGATTACTGGTCGAAGAATTCCTAGGCGTCTATTAGTTTCGTTCACCTTGGAGGTGATGTGGTCTTTCCAAGCCAATCTGGTGTCCATTAGGACACCTAGATAACGGACTGGGGCGGTTGAGGAGCACCATGGTATTACTGCCGAGTCAAATTTTAGTGGGAGTGGGAAGGCTGGAAATCGTAGCGTGAAAACTTTGGATGTGGATTTGTTTGGATTTATCTTGATTTTCCAGTTTCTGCACCATGTTTCAAAAGTCTTGAGATGTGTCTGAATTAAATTCCTTGTGGTATTAAGATATTGGTCAGAAGCAAAAAATGACAGCATCGTCTGCAAAAAGGGCAGTGTGTACATTAGGGTGCGTTGGAATGTCTGAAATGAATATATTAAAGAGGACTGGCGACAACGGGGAACCGTGTGGAACTCCTGCTGAACTATTTCGTGGTGAATAGAAGGTTGAGCCCACTTGTACAATAAATGTGCGGTATTTAATGAAAATGGATATGGTGTTGATTAAATATTTCGGTATACCTAGTTTTCTTAGTTTATATATGATTCCTTCGTACCAGACCCTGTCGAATGCTTGAGCGACATCGAGGAAGACTGCTAATAAATGATGGCCAGAGTGAAATGCTTCGTGAATATTTTCAGTTAAACGCAGTAATTGGTGGCTTGTGGAGTGACTTGGGGAGAAACCAAACTGAAAGGGAGGATGAAGAGAGGCTGACAAGAATCTCGTGGGTGGGATTTGCTTACAATTCTACAATTTGCGTACAATTCTTCTATGTAATCTTCAGTGGTGATTCTTCTTTTCGTTTACTGAATTACCTTGAGAGCTTCGAATGTTAAGTGCAAGGCAAACATGTTATGTCCACAATTCGCAACTTGCTCTTACAACGCGCGTGTTTGGGAGTGTGCGTGTGAGTAATGTGAGTGTGAAAACTATATATTCAAGTGATTAATACAATTTTGAATTAACAAGAACGAAACTTTTCCTAACTTTAAACATCGTAGATCGTAAAATAGATTTTTTTCCTTATAACATTCCCACTATTACTTTTTTCCATATACCAAAGTTCACTTCTTCTTAAATTCTATAGTAATTTTGATATTGTTAACATAAGTAATTCTTATAAATTAAAGGTAATATAATTTACCTGTAGATTACTTGCTGGCAACTTGCCTATAAAATTATTGTAAACGAAATTAAAATCCCTGAAAAAGTGTACTATGAACAGGTAGAAAATAAATATTAAAAAAGATTTCCACCATTGCAGTTGTTTTAGAAGTATTAAATATTTACAACACAGTCGCACATTAAAAATTTTCCGATGTCATGGAAACGATGAGTCAAACTCTTGAAGTGTTGTTAAATCAGGCACAAAACATTCACCAGTCAGCAGATGATGAGGAAATAACTGTTTCTCCTTGAACCCTATTTCAATCACGACATTATTACACATGACCTCTCAATACCCAAGTGTTCTACAGAATTTTATTAATAATTTAGAAGATGCCATCCACAATGTCAAAATAATAAATTACCTGCTGGGTAATTATTCATTGCCTTCGACCATGTAATCACCGTGTACTGCTTTAGCAAATGTTGATATCCTATACCATCGCCAATGCCGTATGATGGCTCTGACAAACGACATAAAATATCATTGATGATTCGCTCTGAAGAGAGAATAAATTCCAAATACGAATATGTTCTTAAAAATTATAACAAATACAACGTAAAGCCTTTACATCCAGTTTTAGTATAATGCATTAGAAACAATGGTACTCACAGGATATGGTAAATTTCTTAATAAGAACGTTATTACCCAGATATAATTTTTCTACCACGACGTTTATCTAAGTCTGAATTCACTCGTGTTTATCGATGTATACGTCTTTTATTTATGTTAAGTATTTTCACTATTCAAAATAGATTAGTAGATAATGTGTACTTGAACACGATCACGTGTATCAGGTTTCCTGTCAGAATCGATTAGATTATCTTAAACCTGTTAATATCCAAATGTAATATAACATAATTACATGTATAACATAATAACACACACAATACACGCAAAAAATTGAACGCTAGATCTCAACATTGAGCAAAAATCCATTTCAATGAATGTTGTTCCACTAAAAAAATCCTTATTTAAAATGAGAAACAAATTACTGCAATAATACTTAAATTGAGTAACTATTACTACTCATAAAAATTGACAAATTATTGTAAATAATAATTTAAACTATTTTAAAATGAAACTCTACGAGATATTTCGATTGCTTATCGTTGTCGATTACCGCAGTTAGAATTTCTTCACACTCCTTCTGGCAAACGAAATGATAAGAACTATTACTCAATGAATAAAAATTTTATTATATCTTATAAAAACATATAACCTAAGGGGAAAATATCAATGAACGTCCACAATTAAACAATTTAAAAAAAATTAACATCAGTGCGTGTATATCCACGGTTGAATGTTTACTTCGCAGCGAAGCGGTTTCGTTCGACCATCTCCCAGGCCTAGTGGCAGGGCATGGTCGAGGTCCCAGCAGCAGTCGGCCTTGGGTGGCCGCCGTAAAAATGCGGCATCTTGTAAGACGCTCCGTAATAAAAAGCGCGGTTTGTCACCGCGCGGGTCTCCCTGAACGCGCGGTGCAGCTCGCTCGTGTCGTTGCCAGCAGCCTCGCATCTCTAGCGCTTTCGCCTCGAAATGTGTTTCTGCCACCCACGATCACTTCGCCATCTACCTCTCCTTCATCGTCTTTCTTTTTTTTCGGTTACAAGCCGCTTTCCCCGCCGTCTCCCATTTATTTCCTTTACTCCGACATTTCTTGTTTCATATTTCTTTCAGGTAGTTTCTTTTATTTAAAGCAATTTATGAATGAGAAATAGATTTCAATGTGGAAGACAAATATTCAATACATTAATTAGTCCAACAATACTTTTCAGTGATAGCCTTTTTATATGATGTTTATATTGATATTTTCAATAATATAACTATTTCAGGGAGAGAAAACATTCATAAAATTGTTAAGAATTATGTATATTTTCTATTCAAGCTCTATTCAGCTCAAAGTAAACCATCATAGTGGGAAAAATATATCCTGCTGATAAAAGGAAAATTTGAAAATCATGTTATGTATTCGTCCTAGAACGACATTATTCGAAATGCTGCATTGCATATGTTACACTTACACGCTTTGTTTCAAATAAGAGAATGTTTGCGCATGTAAAGAAGTGATAATATCATAAATATACGACTAATGTCGGTGATTCAAAATAATATCTTTTGTAAAATACTGATTTGATTTGATTTTTTCGGGTTTCCGGGCGCGTCAATGCTTTGGTCATTAGTCGCGTTAGTGTAGTGCATGTTTTTCTCGGGAGAAGGCGGTGATCTTCCTCGGCTGGATGGCGAGATCCGGCGCCGACCGACCGTTAGTGGGGTTTCCTCCTAACCAAGACTCTCACACCAACGGGGCACCGCCCCAGCCGGGACAAGTGCTAAGCTCCCGACCGGTCTCCCGGAATATGTGGTAGTGTAGTGCATGTTAGTGTGTGTGTGTGTGTGTGTGTGTAAGGGAAGAGGATAGGACAAGGAAGAAGAAGGAAAGATCGCGCGCGGTCCGTTTGTTAGTGTACTGCTCCGGCATTCGCCTGGTCTTAATCGGAGACACCACGGAAAACTACCGATCATAACAACCGGCCGCTAGAATTCTCCTCCAGACAGCGACTGAAATCGACCTTGTAAAATACTAGTATCTAATATCACGCATCTAATAATCTTCAAATGATTGGCATGATAATGAAACTTGTGAATACGAAATCAATTTTTAATTACAGAGACATTGTCGGTATGGTAATGAGTAGAAATTGTGCCAAGTGGTTTATTGCGAGCCACGACAACTCGTATTTATTACGGCAATCGCCGACGCCCGCCCGTCGGCCGGCGGCTTCGAGGTGGCGGCTCGCGGCCGGAGGGTCAAGGGCGCGCGGCGGCGTTGCCGTCCGCAATTACTTTCAAGCGGATTTTTGAAGCGCGATAAACGACGGCCCGAAAGATGGCAATCTGCGCGGGCTTGATCAGTGGGGCGGCGCGGGCCGGCCGTAGCTCTGGGCCTTACGCAACGCCTCGTAATTCCATCGCCCTCCCCGCCCCCCCCCTTCCGCCCATTCCTCGCTCGCACTCACTGCTCGTCGCCGCTCTTCGGGCCTCGCTTCCGTCTTTGGAGGCGTCTCTCTTTCTCTCTCTTTCCCTCTTTCATCCTCACTCTCTTGCCCTCTCTCACTTTCTTCCCTTTTCTCACCTTCACTCTTTACGTCTCTTTACGTTTCTCTCACTCTTTCTCCTACTCACTATTTTCTCTCACTTTCTTTCCCGCATCCTCACTCTTTCCCTCTCTCACTTTCTTCCCTTCCCTCAGCCTCACTCTCTTCCCTTCCCTCAGCCTCACTCTCTTCTCTTCCCTCAGCCTCACTCTCTTCCTTTCTCTCACCCTCACTCTCTACCTTTCTCTTATCCTCCCTCTCTTTATGTCTCTTACTCTCCTCTCATTCTTTCCCCCTTTTACTCTCCCCTCACTTTCTATTTCTCACTGTCTTTCCTTCTCCCTCTTTCTTTCCCTCTCTCACCCTTTTTCTATCACTCTGTCTCTTTTACTCTTCTCTCACTTTCCATCTCTCCCCCTCACTCTCTTTATCTTCCATCTCACTCTCAATCAATCTCTCACTCGATTTTTCCTCTCACTCTCAAATCTTCCTAATTTTGCTATCCCTCTCACTATCCTCCCCTCTCTCACGCTTTTACAGTTACTCTCTTGCCCTTTTCCACTCTTTTTCTGTCACTCTTCCTCCCTTTTAATCGCCTCTCACACTTTCCCTCTCGTACTCTTACTCTCCCTCTCTCTCACACTTCCTCTCTCTCACACACACTTCTTCTCTCTCATACACACACACACACGCACACATACTTTCTTCTCTCACGTTTTCCTCTCTCACACATTCCCCACATAAACAAGCTAGCGCTCCCCTAATAATTCCTTTCCAACTATTCCTCCAGCTTGTATATTCCGATATCCTGAAAGTTCTACAATAAATCAAGCTACCGGACTGACTAAAACCTAAAACGCGAAGGCAGGTCCAAAATCTATCCCCTAAATTACAAACCCGTATTGGTGTAGTCAAACAACTTTCTCATCCCAAACCTGTTCCTATTTCATCCCAGTCGCAACCCTTTTCCTCTCATTTCTAAATACCAGTCACACGCCCTAATAAAATCTATGCTAATAAAATAATCCATCTCCCTCTACTCAAAATCCCGGCGTTCGGGAGAGAGAATACAGCAGTTTTCAGTCAAGATCTGAGAAAGAAGCAAATGAAATGAGTCTCAAATGGGCACAGCCATTCTCGGTTGAACACCGAGTGGCAAACCCTTCCTCTAACTCCATACTCGCGCTGTTTTTCTTCCATTCTTTCTCTCTTCTTCGAGCAATTGCCCTCCTTGCTTTCCTCATAATTGTCCATCCTGACCCAATTGCAATTCCAGCTTTGACTTCCTCTCCCCTAGTACGTTCACCTCCTACTCTTCATTTCCAGGTTATGGGTTGCGCAGAAACTAGTAACACCCTCTTATCGCTCGATCAACCTACGTCTCTTTTCTTATATTTTTTCTCTCTTCTTGCACCAGTCCCTTCTCTTGCTTTATTTTCTCCTCGTCCTGGTCCCTCAAGTTCCCCTATCACTAGCCCAGATTCGCTTTCTAATCCCTCTGCATGGCTTAGTGTCTCCCCTGCCCGCTCACTCAAAGATCTCCAGTTGCGTAGAATCTAGAACTCTACTCTTCGTCTTCTCTATCTCCTCTCATCATTTGTCTCATTCCTTCTTCCATTTTTCTCTCTTCTTCCACCAAACACCTCTCCTTTTTTCTTTTCCCCTCGTCCTGACACCTTACGGTCCCTAATCACCAGCTCAGCTTCATTTCCTAACCACTCCCTCGGCGCGCGGGGTTGCAGTAGTCCACGGAGGTTATGTGTCTGTTTCTTCGCTCTCAGACTTCTTCTTCGGGATACGTAGAAGCTAGAACCACCGTCGTATTGCCTCCTCACCCTACGTCTCGTTTCTTCTGTCCCTCCTCTCATCTTCAAGTAATTACCCCCCTTTTTCCTCTTTCTGCGCCTCCTGGCCCCACAAGATTTCTAATTACTAGTCCAGCTTCACCATCTAGTCCTTCTCCAGGGCTTAGCCTCCGCCCCCGCACTCTCACTCACAGAGCTCTGGTTGCGCAGAACTGAGAACCCCACTCTACGTCGTTTCTATGTTCTCTCATACTTGTCTCGTTTCCTCTTTCATTTTTCATCTCTTCTTCCTCCAATAACCTCTATTTCTTTCGTCTTTTCCACTCATCCTGACACCACAAGGTCCCTGGCATCATCATCCCTAACCGCTCCCTCGGCACTGGGGTCGCGAAGCCAGCGGCGGCATTACGAACTCTTCACTCCCAGGCTACGGGTTGCGTAGATGTTAGGACCACTCTCTTAATGCTTTTATCACGTTATGCCTTGTTATTTCTATTCTTCCTCTCATGTTCAAGCAATTATTTACCTTCTTCCTCTTTTCCCCTCATCCCCGCGTTATAATGTTCCCAATTACTAGCCCAGCTTCACCTTCTAATCTTCCCTCTCCCCAGCGCTTAACCTCCACCCCACCCTCTCCCTCAAAGAGCTCGGGTTGCGCAGAATCTAGAACCCCACTCTTCACATTCTCTACCTTCTCTCATCCCTTACCTCGTTCGTCCTTCCATTCTCGTCTCTTCTAGCAAAATTCACCTCTTTCGCTTTCCTCTTTTCCGCTCATCCTGGCACCGCAAGGTCCCCAATCACCAGCCCTAACCGCTCCCTGGCGCCGGGGTTGCGTAGCCAGCGGCGTTGCGTTGCGTGGCGTGGTGGCGCGGGTCGGGGCGGGGCGCGGCGCGCTCGTGACTGCGGGGCGGCGCGCCGGCGCGGCGTGTGGGGTGGGCGCGCGCTTTACAGCGTTGCGTTGTCAAGATGGAAGCACGACCCCGTGCGTCAAGGCACGTCACGGCTGGTTCCGCGATCTCAGGATGACGCACTGCGCGATCCCGCGGTTGTGCCAGGTTAAGTGATCCTTGAGGACAAGGGAGGTTGTGGACGACGTAACATCGCAGCTAAGACGGGAAAGTCGAGACTATTCATCAGGAGGCAGGTGTTTTGAAAAAAACATAAAAGGAAATAGCGTAACCATCCCTAGGGAAATTTTACGTGAAAATTCCAAACAACCGCATTCTTAAATACATTATGTATTTATTAGTTTTATGGCAAACTGGTACAGGATATAGGTTTTTTAATTCTATTGAATTGAATTTATATTTTTGATTCAATTCATGGGCATTACAAACCAATTCAATGCAGTCCTGGTTGGCTGATGATTAAATTTGTCCAAAATTTGCTCCCTAAACTTAAAGCAATTTTACAACAAACTCATTGCAAATTACGCCTCGCATTCACCGTTGCAACAAATTCGTAGCATCTACATCGCATGATGCAGGGTCGAATTCTTATTGTTATCTTCGTAATATTTCTCAGTCGTTCCTGGCTTGCAGCGAGCCGACAGGTGTCGACTATGTCAAGCAGAGAGACGCTAATGGGCATCATTCTATGTATAAAATATCATCCGCTGTATAAATCATGCTCCTTCCGTGCACACTAAGTTATAGAGACAAAAGTACAATATACGAACCCTGACATTTCAAACCGTCCATTCCATATTAATTTTAATTTCACCACTAATACAACTCTGCATTTCAGTGGATTCAAACTTATTCTAGATTATTGACGGCCTTTTAATATATCTTTCTACAGTATCATTGTTCAATACTTTTAGGCATAAAAACGGAAAAAGTGGTAGGTATTAAGAGTAAAGCACTAGATACTCAAAACCTGGATGACCTAGCAAATGTACAAAAGATCTCCGATTAAGTACTTACTTACAAAATCTGAATTGGAAACAAGCACAGTTTCACTAAATTATTTTTTTCCAAAGCATTAATAATCAATATTTACAAAATGTTATTGACTCATTGCAACTTCGTAGCATCTTGGAGCATCAGCATAATTCACTGTTTCCAATCGTATTTCGAATAAACTGTTAGCATGGACCTTGGCGCTGGATAATGGTTGGACAAGTCAAGGACGAGGTGCACTTGCTTTGAATTTGATAGTTTGGGCGGGTGTGTGCCATTAGGTAGCTTCGTGATGCGTGCTTATCCCACAACCCTTCGTTTTTCCTCCTACTGAGAGGTTGTAAAATTCTTCATTGCTTCATAGGTCACATTTCACCTCTGCTGGCCTTCCCAGTAACCTTTTCAGCTGTCATAAATGAATACGTAGCTCCACGAGAACAAATGAATTCATCCTCTAGAAATTCAGTGATAAGCTGTTCTGATGAGTGTTAAACATATTTTATAACTACATTCTATTTTTACAATTGTTTCAATATTTTACAAAATAAAACTCTCGCACTCAGATTCATTTGCCAATAAGGTAGTACATGCGTCTGATGTATCATCTAGAGATAACTTGTAAGCACGAATTGGACTAGGTAATAAAACGTTTTCAAGGTTGTGTGTTCTTTGCCCTCCGAACACAAACGGATTTAAGGTCAACAAACTCAGGTTTGTGAGGTTATACGTCGAAGTAACAAGCAGCATAAATGTTTATTGCGGTGGTGGCCAGTACAGGTTTGGGAAAGAGTTCAATGAGGTATGTTCTGTCTGAAAAGATGTTATTGTAGGGTCGATGTAACACGGGATACAAACGAACAACTCTGACAAAAAAATATGTTCACGGATGTTCTGGTTTTTCAGGGATTGCTAAATTTTGTTTTTCTCCACAGCATACTAAAATCACTAAGCCTACAATATTATAATTCAAACAATTTGAAACGGTCTAGGAATAATGCTGTAATTTTAAAAATAATTCTTTCAATATATCATGTCTCTTCTGAATATTTTTGTAAATGTAACATGGAAAATAGTGATCAATAGAAAAAAAGAGGCAACGAGCAATATTTCATTCAGATTCTTTCTTGTTAACCCACTAAGTGCTTTCCGTAATAGTGGCATGCCCAGCGTGGGGCTAAGTGATGAAGATTATTATCATTAATATTATTACGCGCTTTATCAATATATTTATGATGAATCGCCGAAATATATGTAAGCGCATAACTTTCGAACGACTGCACTAAATTGAATAATGTTTTTGTGTTTATTATTGTCAGCACAAGGTTTGTATAAAAGATATTTTTAAAAAAAAAGAAAAGAAATTTTTTAGAAATCTCATAATATGAAAAGTGAGTGAGTGAGTGAGTGAATGAGACTGTGAGAAATCTTCAATATATTAACAGATGTTTTAATAAAAGAGGAAAACATTATTAAAAGAGAAAAAGAGAGAGCAGAAAAGGAAGTGGAGAAAAGGGAAAAGAGAAAAGAGACAAGAAGAAAAACGGGTGAGGGGGAAATGTGAAAAAGCGAGAGAAAAGGCGAGAGAAGGGGAAAAAGAAGTGGAAAGAAAGGAAAAAGATAAAGAGGTAAAGAAGGTAAAAGTGAGAGGAGTGAAATGAGAGGGAAATGTTAGGGAAAACTGAGGAGAGTGAGGGGGAAAGTGAGAAAATGAAATAGAGAGAGAAAGAAAGAGAGAATGAAAGATAGAGAGGGAAATAGAGAGAGTAGAGAGGGAAATAGAGAGAGTAGAGAGGGAAATAGAGAAGGAAAGGAAAAGACAGTGGGAAAAGAGAAAGAAAGCGAGAGACGTGGAAGTCAGGGGGAAACGGGAGAGAGAGAAAAAGGAAGCGAAAAACAGGGAGGGAAGGAGAGAGAGGGAAACAAGTAGGAGAGGACAAGAGAGGGAGAAATATGGGAAGAAAAGACAGAGGCAAAAAGAGATAAAAAGAGATAGGGAAAAATGAAATAAAAATAGAGAAGAAAAGAGAACGGGAAAAAAGAGAGAAAAAGAGAGTTGGAAAATGAAGAGGAAAGAGGGAAAGGGGTAAGAGAGAGGAAAAAGAGAGGCGGGAAAAGTAAGAGTGAAAAGAGAGAGGGAGAGTGGAATAGGATAAAGAGAGAGAGAGGGGCTGGAGAACGTCTGCCAGGTTCTGCTAGTAATAAATAAATACGCAGTTCCTCGAAGGAGGATCTTTGAGACTTCTTAGAATCGCATGTAAGAACACACGCAACACAAACAACGTTTATAGTTTATATAGTTTTAGTTGTGCACATAGGACTATTATCTTTGATATATCCCTATTGACTTTGATATGTTTAGAGCTGCCCCTGAAAGGTCATCAGCTGTTACGGTGTCATCCAATCGGCAGCTTACACGTCACTAGTGACGTCACTCTGGTAACGTTCAAGCTCCCGATTGGATGAGACTGCCAACATCTGATTTACTTCAAGGGCAGCTCTAAATAAATCCAAGAATAGTCTAGAGGAAAACTCCATTACTCGAGCAAGCAAGTTTCTCGTGCAACGGTGAGGCTGTTGTCACTCCGCGCATAACGAGATATCAGCTAAATATAGCCTCGATAACACAGACGCAGCTCTACGGTTCATACACGCCGGAGTGGTCACGTTTCAGAGACAATGATTGCAGTATTGGGACATATTTCCACCCTTCCTGTAGCTTCAGCATGTAAGGTTTGTAACGGGTGAGCAGTAGTAAGTTGTGCATTTTGCAATTTAGTGCACTAGTGCCCAGACGACGTCTATTCTGTAGCATGAACAGATTGTTTCCCATTGCGGAAGCGTCCCCGTTACAGACTAAGCGTCGTTTTCAGTTTCCGCCTCTAAAGATATACTTTTAAATATAAAAATATGAGGTGTATATATTTTGGGAGTGATTTAAGATCATTAATCCGTGCCATCAAATGTCATTAGCCCATGCCTGATTTTTTTAGTGTATGTTTTACAATATTTTATCTTTTCATTTCGTAGAAACACACGCGGAAGAGGTCATCTTGTACAAGAACATGGAATGAGTTCGCCTTGGTCTACAGTAGGGAATTGCACATGCGTAAATATGTTTAAAATGAAAAAGTATCATTGAATCCAAATTATTATGACATTGGTACTCGGCTAACATTTGAGGTTTTGACTGCTTTGAAAACTTCAAATAATCCGACCGTCTCAACTAACAAGTCGGCAATCTACGTCGGGGCTGCTCGATCGCAAGAATTGGTCAGGCTGCCCGCGGTGGTCCGCATATCATTCATTATCTCATCTAGAATGGAATCCGTCCACACCGGTGGCCCGAAGATAAGGCCCATCAAGCTCACCCGCCCATCTGAGTAGATTCAAAGGACACCAGTACCAGACAATTTTATTACTAATTTATTACCGCAAAATCAAATATTTTACCTCTCATCTTCATCCCAAAAGAGACACACACTCACTCTCACTCATTCTCTCTCAAACACACGCACTCACTCTCTCTCACACACACACTCACTCTCTGTCTCTCTCACACACACACGCGCACACTCTCACACACACACACATACCTCTCTCACTCACATTCCTCCACTCTCTCTCTCTCTCTCTCTCTCTCACACACACACACACACACACACACACACACACACACTGCTTGATATCAAGCTGGCGCACCATCCCTTATTGAGGTGAAGATGATTTTCCTCGTAAAAGAAATTTGGTTTTGCGCTAATAAATTAGTAATAAATTAGTGAAAAATTCCACCTCCAGTTTATTTTGATTCTGCCATGGTGGGAGGGCAATCGTGATAGACCAGGGCACACGAATGGGCCGCTCGTTGGAGAAGCCCTGCCCTACGCCATACCGAACCTGTTGGGCAGTGGAGATGGGAGCGGCTGCGGAGAAGACAATGTGAGAGGCGGGCAGCCTTGACCTTCCGAAGATCCGCTCGCAGGCGGCGCCCGCCGCATCCCCGCGGCCTCGCTCCCAGGCTCTTTGTTGGTCAGCGTTCTTCCCTGCAACCGGCCGCTCGGCTCGCGCACCGACTCGGCGTTTTTGCGTACTCGGGCTGCCGGGACGGGAATTTTTTCTGTTGGATGCTCTCTGCCATTTCTAACGACATTTGCAATTGGCCTTTGTGTGCCAAGTGAGGTGATAAATGCAGAAGTCTTTTGTAAATGGAAATTGACAACTGTGGATAATGATTAACGTTTAAATACTTTTTAAGGTAGCTGTCTATATGAGAAAGATGGAAAATACTGAAATTTCGTGTTTTTCAATTTTTATTGGGTCTAATGCTCTGTTTTGTTCTCTTTTAAATTATTTAAATCGTTTCTTTCTATGTTTCTTAGTTTTTGAGAAACTATTTTGTTCGAAGCGACTGTCAACTGTCATGCACTTAGTGAGTGAACTTCAGATGCATTTTCCCGAATTGGGAATTTTCAGCATATTCATGCACGTCAAACATCATAAAACATTGATTGATTGATTTTTTCGTGTTTCCGGGCGCGTCAACTGCTTCGGTCATTACTCCCGTTAGTGTAGTGCATGTTTTTTCTCGGGAGATGGCGGTGATTTACCTCTCGCTGGATGATCCGGCGCCGACCTACCGTCGGCTAGTGGGGTTTCCCCCTAACCAGGACTCTCCCACCAACGGGGCACCGCCCCAGCCGGGGCAAGCTCTAAACTCCCGACCCGTCGCCCGGAATATGTGGTAATGTAGTGCATGTGTAAGGGGAGAGGAGAGGACAAGGAAGGGGAAGGACAGATCGCGCGCGGTCCGTGGCCCGTTTGGTAAGGTACTGCTCCGGCATTCGCCTGGTGTTGATCGGAGAAACCACGGAAAACTACTGATCAGAGCAGCCGGCCGCTAGAATTCTCCTCCAGACAGTGACTGAATTCGACCTAGCTGAAAGGCTAGTGTCGAAAATCCTGCCGCCGTCAGCACTCGAACCTAGGACCTCCCGGTGAGAGGCGCTGCAGTGCATCAGTAGATGCACTGAGCTACCGCTCCCGGTCATAAAACATAAACTATTAAAGATAATACTATAATTATTTTTGCAGCATGTAACCCATGATTTCTTCTAATGGATGAGCTAGAATAGTTCATTTGTCACTAAAACTTTCAGCTTTATGAACTCAAATGTCCACAATAAATTTATAAACGATTATTTTTCTCAAATCAAAATCTCACTCTTTAGTTTTCACAGCACCTTTACTATTCTAATCCATTCCCTCGAATATTCATTTTTGATTATTTATAACAAATATATTTTTTTTAAATTATTTGACCACTAAAATCATAAAGAAATCAAATGTTCAAGGTTTGGTGAAACGATTTTGAACGTATTTGATCAGAAGATTGCAATATTCCTTTTTGAATTCTCCATTGACCTCTATGGTTTAAGTTTAGTAACTGTTCTATGCCTTTGTAACGATTCGAAATATATATGTTCTAATGGTGAAAATGAGGAGTTAATACTTAGTATGTGAATGCCATCCTATTTTTGAATGTATGCGAAAGATGGCGCTCAGGTCTTTCGTCCTCAGGATCCCCTTTCCTTGACATTGAATTACTACATAACTATTAAAATGCTCTGTGATCTTATTAAAATCTTTTATACAACATTAAAAAATAACATTCACTTACTATTATTTCATGGTAGTCCAAATCATCTCGACATCCGCTATCCAGGATGATCATATCTTGCCCACTTCATAACTTGCAAATATTCATAGTGTGAGCTAGTGTCTTCAACAGCAAAATTGCGGCTGAAGAAAAACACACAAAATGGTTTTCCAAAAATAAAAACGCTCACTGATCAAAGAACAACAAATTAAATACTGTCATATAATACTACAATGAATTAAATATTTTACGTTTTCCAGAATACTCATTAACACGGCATAGTTTATATGAATGCAGAGAACACTTCTTTATATATTCAGAATATTAAAAAAGTGACAACGCAACACCTGCATAGTAAATATTCAACGACACGAGTTATCTTCCTTAGTGTCTTGCTGTCTCTACTTCGGTATGTTGTAAACAGTAACGCAATGAGAATTCAATCGGAACGCGCAGTATGGAATAGGAGTAGCACAATCAATTTTTTGTTTTGAAAAATTGAAACTGTTACACTGTTTTTCTATTGTTCCCAGAGTTATTGAGATATAAGGAAATTATAGACACTTCTTACATGGCTTGAGGCTGCATAGTTTACTTTAAATTTCAGCGCGCGTTTGAAATTAGTAATGTATGTATATATGTTCGTTGGTGCAATAGCCTCTGACGAAGTCTGAGCCTATCAGCGGCGTCCCGGCCTTGCGGCCATGGTCATGTTTTCTCATTGTCACACAGCAACATATATTGGGACATTGCAAGCAAAACGCATACTATAATCTTGCCCGACCGAGAATCGAATCATGGAAAGCGAGCTCACTGACCAATAAGCTATCCGCGAGGGCTGAAATTAGCAATACAGGTACTAATCTCTACTATGTTAATTTTGGAGGTTCTCCAATTTTTTATATCATCAAGGAATTTTATTAACCAAACAAAAGGCAAGAATGTTGTACAGACCCAATCAAAAAATAACTGGGGGGAATGAAAAGTACAGTTGTGAGGACTCCTGACAAGTTAAAATAACGCGTTACGTGATCGTCCTTAAATATTCGTACCTGTGCAAACAGCCCAACCTCTTTCAACGCACCTCATTAGCACTCCTCCAATAAAGACGTGCACACTAACACAATGCACGGCACTGGGAAAGCCTCTCATCAGGAGAGCCATTCTTGGAGCTCTGCTCGCTTATTAGCAAATTAGCATAAATGTATCTCCCCTGACGTTAAAAATATCGACACTTCTATGAATTCTCGTGATGAGAAAGGAAGTGCATAGCTTGTTAAGAGAGTCAATTGCGGAAGAATGCTTAACGTAATTAGAACCTCATGGAAAACCCTAAAACACACTTAATTCGAATTAGACACGCAAAGCTGATCATTTCACTCTTATCTGAATATTAAACGGCGGTAGAGAGTATCCATTTTTAATTGCATGTATTAACGTCATGCGATAATGTGAAGTAATGTTAGTGTTCGGCATGCCAGTGTGCTCAATGAACACTTTTTCTTGGTATAATTTCCTTAACTATAATTCTTGTTTCTCTCTTCCTTTCGGAAAATGTATAATTATATTGAGTCGCCATCACGATTAAAACTAGGTTCAAAAATTAACTTAACTATATCCTATAAGATAAATTAGATAAAACGGATGACATGCTGAACAGTAATGACCTGACAAAACGTATAGAGTAAACGACACCAGTAGTGTCATTTCGTTAGTAGTCATTAACAGGATCTGGGTGGTCAGTATTTGCAACTGTCTGATATGATGAATGTTATTGTACGGACTGTAAATTTCATTTGGTCGCATGCTGTCGCATACATTCTTTCAATTTAAGAACGTTCTTTCTTATAAATGTATTAATTTGTACATCAAAATGCAATATTTAAATTGGGTAGTACATTATAAAATGTCTGATTTTTACATAGCCAATGAATCAACACTTTTGTTTCCAAAGGAAATTAAATAAATCTAACACGCATCGAACGGCTTAAATTCTACAAGTAGATAGTGAGGTATAATTTTCAATAATGAAATTATTTTAATCATTACGTAACTAAAATAACTAACTAAACGAGAGCTTACAATGGAGACCCACTCGTATAATGTCTTCTGTTGGCGTGCCTCAAGGTCCGGGAGGCAAACACATTGGTTCTTTGAGGGGGCAGGCGAAACCGATGGTGTCCTTGGAAAGTGTCGTGTGGTGCCCCCCGTGGAGATCACCTCTGGGAGCGTCTGCCTTGACTTCGCAGCCCCCCCTCAGCCCGCTGGCAGACTCATTAGCGTCCGGCCGGCGCGGCGGCGTCGCCTCCACCGAGCGCCGCAGTGGGCCAAGACGACCTGCAGCCCAATTACAATAAGATCGTACTAGGTATGCGAAGAACTTAATACATAGAGAAAGATGTCACTCCCTTCTCTGGATAAATGTTTTGCTTTTGCACATCGTTTTTATTACACGGGAGCGAATATATTCTTCAAAACTTGCTATATATTCTTCAAAAATACTATCTACCTGTATTCATAATCGTCTCCTATATTATTTCAGTAGTATACATACCTTTTGCGGCTCTCACACGTAACCTATCTTTATAAATGATGTCTCTAAAGAAAGAGAATTTCGCGAAGACGTGATGAATTGCACTTTGACTTTAAAAATATGAAGGAGTTGTTTAAAAAAACTCATCTAAATATTCATGTCAAACGCAAACCACAACAATTTCAGCATTCATGAATTTATATTGTTAAATAACTCTTAAACGAAGCGTTATAAATCCTTAAAAAGTAACATTTTCCGTTAGTAAAACATTCCTCACATCGTAATCTATAGGATGAGCTTTTTCGACATTCCATTATATTTTTGCTGATTCGACGCTTCTCTATTCTACCCCAACTGTTCAGAGCATGTAGAACCTGCAACTGTATGTGAAATTAAACTAATTACTTAATATTCTACGCGATTGAATTACACCGGTGTACCTCTCTGCTCAGAAAAAACGTTAAATAAAAATAGTATTAGTATTGACAAGGGTGTATTTTATTGTTATCAATTACAAGGAGTTATATAGAACAAGCGACGGAACATAAGAGAGTCTGGAAGATATAGATTTATTACAAGCTTTATATGAAAAAAATAGGGATGGGGGAGGGGGTGGGGGTGGAGTGCCGTGTGAGAGTTCTCGCACGGATACGCTAGTTCAACTTAATATGTGTATGAGTTATGGTAGGGATTCCATAGTTGAAGAAAATGTGCAGATTGCAATTTCCTCGAAGTATATCACCCAGAACTTAACTTTTTGACGTTAAAAATAAATAAATTACAACTCGGTGGTGGTGTTCCTTTGACTTCTACAGGAGAGTTGATGATGAAGTAAATTATAATGAGAGACTGTAATGTATTGTTACAAACAGTTCTTATTGCAATTAATTTCTGTGTTTTAGATCTAACATGCATTCTTAATGAAAACCATTCGAGTTCAAAAGAGTCTGCAAAACTTTCCTAGAATTAAAAATCAACTTGTAATACAAAGAAGAAACCATTGGTGACGATAAACGCCGAGAAACAGTAGATTGGATAAATTGAGTGCGCCAATGAGTCGCGTACCGAAGGACTTCAAAAATCCAGAGCAACACATTATTATGAGAACCATTCTGATTCGTTTCTGATAGTTTCGTCTATTAACGCTTATCGGAAGTTTACAAAAAACTTCTAAGCGGTTGCCATGCGTAATGGCATCATAGAAACTCCAGAGTTCTCTTACATATAGATCCATACTCATCTTTCCATCTTATTACAGTACATGGATGTAAAAAACAGTTGGGTATTCGGAGCAACATATTAAAAATTGAAGTAGTTCTTCGATAAAAAGTGGTGACCATATATGACCCTGCGAAGGGGATCGTAAGTACAGAAAATTTTCAAAATGTATGTGTCATTGCGTGAGCTTGAAAGGCAAAAATATACTAACGAAACTTTCAGAAAATTATTGTAATATATTGGTAAATACATTTATCATTATTCTTTAAATACAGTACCCCAAATTGTCCTTCAATTGTATTGCAATTTATTCTCAGGTTGTACGGCATTCAACGTTGTACAGGTTCAACGTTGACCTCTTCCTATTGGTATTCTCTGAGTACGTATGATGTACTTCTTTGTATGTGATGAAGTGTGTAAGTAGGAAGGACTACATCAAGAAATTAATATTCTTTTTCAGTGTTTATGAGGTATATATTGTGTATAAATATATGCACATCAGTGGAAGCTTCACATTTACTTATTGCAATAATGTAAGAGAGGAGGCTGAAATTTTCTGAATGTAACATTCACGAGTTGTCTCTGGTTGATGATGAAAAGAGTAGAACGATGAAGATAGCGCCTTGAACAGACGAATATGGTAGTCAGAGAAGTGAGTTGTTTAAAGGTTTAAAGTGAGAGCTTTTCGAAACTTTTGGGCTCTAAGACTTTAAATGAGAAGTGGTGCATTTAAGAAGTCTCGGTATTTACAAATAGAAGCAGTAGTTTATTTCTTAATTGAATCTTAGTAGTAAATTTCTTAATTGAAAAATTTGAGTGAACTTGATAAGTCTGAATGCCGTCCAGAGCAATGGTGGAAGGTGGAATTTAAATAGAAAACAATTTTATAAACTGAAGTACCCCTGTATGCGGATTGCTTGCAAAACATTTCTACGAAGTACAGTAGTGTAACTTTCGAGGCCAAAAACACTGCATTAGCAACAGCTGCTCCACTTAGACATTTCAGCTGGTGTCACAAATTAAAAGAAACCATTTATCCAGCCACAGCAACTTTTTGAATGGGTTCAAAATCTTAATGCGTTTCACGATGTACCAACTTGTGCGTTTCACGATGTACTATCCAAATTATAACTCTTGACGTGCTGCAACTTCTAGATGGCGGCTGTTAAAAAACAAAATAACATCCGAAATATCACTTCTTGAAAGTTGCACATGTGAAGTAACCTGAAACGTAGCAAAAGAAAGTTTTAGAAATATCTTTTGTGGAATCAATTTTCTTTCACAGTCTCCTATTCTCTAGAAGTCTATGATATCATTTATTTTAGTCACAAATTTCATTACTTTCCCATGTTCAACAGAATCATGGTTTTTCTCACGCTCTATTTCTCTATTTTCGCTTTGGTCTTTTCACTTGTTCTACAGAGGTTCTGGTTGAACCGCTAAACTCGCTCGTTTTCGCGAATTTCTCCCTCACTTCTTGAGAGTTTCATGTACAGTTTACCATTTGTTTTACTTCAGAAGTTCTCTATTTAAGAAATACCATCGAGGTGAATCAATTGTGTTACGTTTTATCTTAAATGTTAGAGCACCTATAAAAGTGAAAATACGCCAGGTAAAGTAGCACTGAAAGAACAATGGTACTTGGTGCTTAAACTTGTTATCTTTCGTTTTGATTAGTAATTACGGGCGCATCAACTGTAAAGGTCCTTAGTCCTTTAAGTGTAGTGAATGTTTTTATCGCAGGTGGTGGTGGCGGTGATCTTCCCCCACTGAATGGCGAGATCCGGTGAAGACGTACAAGTCAACGAGCGGGATTTTCTCCAATCAGATATCTCTCATCACCGGGGCACCGCCCCAGCAAAGACAAGCTCTAAGCTCCCGAATGGTTTCGCGGCATATAATAATGTAGTGCAAGTAAGTATACGCGTGTGTAGGTTTGAGGCGAAAATAGAACAAGGAAGAGGAAGGGAAGATCCCGTGCAGTTCGTGGTCCGTTTGTTAGGGTACTGCACCAGCATTTGCCTGGTGTTGATCGGAGAAATCACGGAAAACTACCGTTCAGAGTAGTCGGCCGCTAGAGTTCTCCTCCAGACTGCGGCTGAAGTCTCCATAGCTATGTAGCTAGGGTCGAAATCCTGCCATCGGTACTCCAACCCTGGAACCTTCTGGTCAAACTGCTGTGACATCAATAATTGATTAACTGAACACTGAACTTGATGCACTGAACCGCCTAAGCCTGTATCTTTCGTGTTGATACTTTCGTTTATTTATCACCTATTTTGCCAGTAAAAAAAGTGTTAATTTACAACTTTTTGAACATCATCAGTTCACTTAACTACATATGTGTGTCAAGACCCCCTTCAAATGAAGATATATGACATCCGAAAACCGTTTTTATACCCAAAATTTCTCGTGATTATCAAGTCTCATCTGTGGAGTCCTCGATTTGTAAGAAATCAGTCATTGCACGCATCATGTCAAATGTAGTTGTGAACGAATTATGTTGTCAAGCCCAGAAACATAGTTTTCTACACGGATTAGGTACCATACAATACAAAGACAAAATATTGAACTCCCTAGGGCTAACCAATGGGAGGCATAACTCAGAATACCATTTGGAAATCCGTGAGTGTTAAATCTCCTTGTAGTTTGTTGACATTTGTATCATTAGTTCTAACTATGAAAATTGTAATACGGAAAATACGAGTATACCAAACTCAGCACATGCCAATATCTCACACAGACAAAAATCCTTCACATTTCATTTGATTTATTTTCGTCAAAAAATAGAAAACACTGTATGTGACGTATGAGGAAGAAGTATAATCTGGGCGCATACGTACAAAATACGTACGCCCAGATCAAAACCTGAATCATATTTATTCGTAACACACTCAATGTTAGGTATCATAATGTCCAGAAACTTGTGTCTATGGTAAGTGGTAAGAAGAACTGGAGATGAGAAATTCTATCGTACATAGAAAATATTTTAGAATTATCGATAAATACAAAATCCAGAATTCTATTATATAAGTACGTATATAATTATATAATTAAGATGGGTGAAACGCATAACTTCAATATTTACGAAGCATATTATTAACAACTCTCCGTGGTTTCGGTAAGACCAAGTGCCTCCAAGAAAATATTGGAACACGGAAAGGCTTGGGCACGATTTACTCCACCTTATTTGCGCTGAGGGGCCTCAAGAGAGACAAATCTCGAACTGTCCTTTCAGGCTTCAGTTTTGTTAAGAAAATTCAGCGCTTGCATTGCAGCAGAAACCAAGAGAGGAACCGGCTTATGGATGAAAAGCACTCTACTTCAACTTCTGGGATAAACTTGTGTTTTTTAACCTGAAGTTGTTCAGTGTGCTGTTTTTCCACACTGCGCATTAGTGTTACATTTTATGAGACTTATATTATAACGCATTTTAAATCTTATTTTGAGAAAGAAAACTGATAAAAAGGTATGGAAACAACAATGGGATGACTTTTTAGGAATTACCCACTCGGAGAATCGCAGCCTCGGTGCAGCTACAGCTTCTTTTGTAACGCCCAGCCGCCGACTGCAAGGCCTATTCTCGCTCATTATCGTCAGTGGCCCAAGCGTGTCCTCGCCGCACCTTTGCACAGCCCCATAAACGCGCGGTATTTAAGCAAGTAATGATTGGAATGTGTTTTCTTAAGGAGTATGACAGTCCATTTGAAATGTGCGATAAAACCACCCTCCAAACAGATGGGGACATACGAGGAAAACACGGAGATAACAGTTGGGAGAAAGGTGGTTGACCGCTGAGCATCGAATCATGTTTCTCATCAGTATTCTACAAAATGAGAACTTTTTGAACTTTCTATTATGTATCGGGGAATTTAGATATTTAGGGCACCCGTCTTCGTGCCATGTGTAGTTAAACAGTGCAGAATTTCCAAATCTATCTTCAAATTAAATTGAAGGAAAAGGATATAAATAATCTTTTACAATACAATCAAAAACACTTTTTGATTTCTGTGTAATTTAATCTCAAAACTTATCAGTATTAGAATAGATTCTCTCGCACAGTATCGAGCGAACAATTCTGTATCGCATTGTTCAGGGGCTAGCCGTTCCAAGTTGATTCCATTATGAAGAAAATTTCAGTTTTAAAACAATTATTTCCAAAGTGTGCAGTTTTAGAAGGTCTTCAGCTAGTTGGTTATATTCGGTAAACAAATTTAGTGAGAATATAGTTTCCCAACGTCACGGTAATGACAGCATATTCCTATTAACATGGCATGAACTGTTCTTTACCAATTGCATTTAAAGACCTGAAAATTATTAGTTACGAACATATTATAAAAAACAAGTGAAAGAAATCACTAATAAAGAAAAGAGTTAAAAGAAGTAGAAAGAATCCATTGAAAATGTCTCCGAAGAATATCAGATTCCTCAGATGCCCGCCTTACTACACCTCTGCATCATACGACTTACAGATACTTCTATTTCGTTCACTCAGTCTTTTTGCAACGATTGCGAGTAGTTTCCTGCGGCCTTCGTTCTCAGAATGGTAGGTAGGCGGGATAACGGAGTCGAAAGCAAGAGCTGGTGGGGAACGGTTGAGGGAAGTAGAAAGGAATGAAAAGGGAGGGAGGGAATGAGGGAAAGACGGAGAAGTCGCCAAAGGGCGCACTTACCGTGAATGCCTTTTCGGCGCAACTGTTCCACTCAGGGAACATTTGAAAGATCCGCGATTGCCAACGCCCTGTACGACTGTAGAAGGAATCTGGGAATACCAACAACCACAACGGGAAACGTGACTCTCGCTGCGAGCAAAGCGTCCACCTGGAAGACGTATACGTCTTCTTGATTTAGCTTTATTCACTTTATTTCTAAACATATTCACTTTATTTTCAAACATCATCACGTATAGCTCAATTTTCCAATTTACTTCCCAAAGTACAGAAGCATTTTAAGAAAAATAGGCATAAAGAGAGACAAACTTAATTAAAAATAATCACGACATCTTGAACGATAATAAGAAAACTAAAACAATGTTTTATCATTAAAATACGACCATATCATGTCAATACTCTTCAGGTAATGTTGTTTAAAAATATAATGAAAGAGAAGTAAGCAATCCGGGTAAATTTGCAAGTCTCATCAACCAATACTTTCCGAGAATTGCGGTTGATGACACGAAAGACTAGTCAGTACACTAAAAAATAAATATTCGACAGATTTAAATGATTTTTCGGATTGTTCATTAAAAACTTGTGTTGCTACCTTTATACATCCGATTCCTCATATTTTCCATGTTTCTTTATGCACAGGAATATTTCCATATTTTACAAAATAGCAAAAATTAACATTTTAAAAATGGAAGAAAAAAATTAAATTCAAAATGATTGACCAATTTCCTTTTTGTCAGTTTTCTCAAAAATATTAGAAAGGCTTTTTTATAAATGAATGGAAGCATTTCTCAGGAAAAACGAAGAGTTTTCAGGTTCTCAATATTGATGGATTATTTCCGTGTTCGAGCGTACGTCGAATAATTGATTGGTTTATAGTGATTCCGGATGCGTCATTTAACGAGGCAATTTTTCCGTAAGTGTAGTGCATGTTTCTCATTGGGAGGTTGCGATGATCTTTCCCCGCTGGATGGCGAGATCCAGCGCCGACCTATCGTCCACTAGCGAAGTTCTCCGCCACTAGGTGTCTCCCACAAGCGAGGCACCGCCCCAGCTGGGACAAGCTTGAAGCCCCTGACAAGTCTCCCAGCATGTGTGATAGTGCAGCGCATGTTAGTGCAAGTTTTAGTGTAAGGGATGAGAATAGAATTAGGAAGGGGAAGAAAGAACCGCACCCAGTCCGTTTGTTAGGGCATGTTTCCGGCATTCGTGTGGTGTTGATCGGAGAAACCACGGAAAACTACTTATCAGAGCAGCCGGCTGCTAAAATTCTCCGCCAGTCAGCGGCTGATTTCGTTCTAGGTGTCTAGCTAGAGTCGAAAATCCTGCCACCGTCGGAACCTAGAACCTCCCGGTCAGAGGCACTGCATGACTTCAGTTGATGCACTGAGCCACCTCTCCGCACCCCTCCGCGCCCGAGCGCACGTCAATGGCTGTTCTTTAGTTGCGTTATTTAGTGAATGTTCTATCGTGGGAGATGACGGTCATCCCCCTCTGGGTGATACGATTCTGCGCCGATCTACACGTCGGCTTGCAGGAGGTTCTCCCATCCAGGTATCTACCTCCCAGTGGGACACTTCCCCTGCCGGAACACGCAAGAATAAGAATAAGAATAATAGTAATAGTAATAACAATAATATTAATAATAGTAATGGTTATAATAACAATAGTAATAATAGTAATGGTAACAACAATAATAATGATAATAGTAATGCCTATCCTGTGGCCGAGATTGCTTATCATCACCATATCGTTTCATCTTCACAGTTACGATAACGTTCACTCCAATAGTGGGCGCTAATGACCTAGATGTTGATGCGACCGTAAATAACAACAAAATCATAGTAATGATAATAATAGTAATAATATGGATAAAGCTCCACTTCTGAGTAGAGCACTTATTCGCGATAGGTTCTTAATGATACAGCTTCACGTGACGAACCGTGTCCACCAGAGTGTGCTGGTAAGGCAGGCGCCTTGCTCTTGAATGGACTCGGAGCACCTCGCTCGGCAGGGCGACTCAAAGGTAATAACAATGATAACTATGATAACGCTCGGATGGTGATGCCACATTCACCAGAAGAGGGAATGGCGAAGCGGGGAGCCGCCTGGGAGCGCCCGTGTGGGAAACCCAGAAGGTCGCGTGAGGCCTCGAGAGTGCAGGCGACCTCTCGAGACATGTGGCGCACGTGAGAATGGAGAATGAACCGCCGCCTCACACACTAGCTCCAAAGACGCCGAAAGGCTCACACGAGATATCAATTCATAGATAAACACCGAATGAGTTAGTTCAACGCAACAACTGTCACCACCCAACTCTGACGCCGGAGAGGTGGCTCAGTGCATCAACTGATGTTACTGACATCAACTGACTTCAGTGCCTCTGATCGCGAACACCTAGGTTCAAGTCCGGAGGTTGGCGTATTTTCGACCTTAGACTCATAGCTAGGAGGTAGCCGCTGTCTGGAGGAGAATTCTACCGGGTGACTACTCTGAGTAATTTTCCGTGGTTTCTCCGATCAACACCAGGCGAATACCGGAGCAGTACCCTAACAAACGGGCCACGGACCACACGCTATCTTTCCTTCCTCTTCCTTGTCTTATTCTCACCTCTTACACACGCAATTACACTAACATGCACTACAGTTATCACATATTCCGGGAGACCGGTCGGGAGCTTAGAGCTTGTCCCGGCTGGGGCGGTGCTCCGCTGGTGGAAGATACCTGGTTAAGGAAAAACCCGCTATCCGATGATAGACCGGCGTCGAATTTTACCATCCATCGAGAGAAGATCATCGCCACTTCCCGAGAAAAAAAATCACATACGGGACCAATGACTTTAACAGATGACGCGCCCGGAATCACTAATTAATCAAAAAACCAACTGTGACTGGGAGATTTTAGGTTTCGGGTCCCGACGGGGGCGAACACACGTTTTATAGCTAGGTCAATTTCAGACACTGTATGGAGAATTCTAACGACCGTATACTTTGATCGGTAGTATTTTTCCTCAGTTTCGCCCATCAACACCAGGGGAATGCTGGAGCAGGATTCGAACACACGGCCATGGACCACGCGGGAACTTTTCTTCCTCTTCTCATATTTTTGTATTATATCTCTGCTTTCCTCTCACTCGTACACTTTCGTGCACTACACTAGTAAACAGGTCGCCCTGTTGGGGGATGCACGGCGGTTGGTCGTCCGCAAGCCGACGAAGGGTAGGTCAGCGTGAGACCTCTTGTTCCAGCGGGGGAGGAACACCGTCGCCTTCCGAGATACAAGTGCACGTATGGGCCTAATGACCATAGCACTTGGTGCGCCTCGAAACATCAATCAAATAAGTAAACAAAGGGTGGTCAAGATAGACGGAACAAGCATATATTGACTATATCGAAATGTATACAATGAGACGTCTCGATATGTTCTCTTACGAAGATCATCATCATCGTTAAACCAAAAGGTCATTGTCGTCCAGAATGTCCGATATTGATCAATAAAGTGAAATACGAAACTGGAGAAAAAAGAGAGAAAAAATCTTACACGTGTTCTAGCAGACTAAAAATAGCTTCTGGAGGAAGAGGAAAAATGAATATTTCTGCAAACGAAAATATTGCAATCAATATACTCATAAGAATGTGTGGGTTTCGTAGAGGTCTTATAATGAGCATGTATAATCTGATAAACAATATTCAGGTTGATCACCAAAAAAAAGGTGACTACAAAGTGACCTGTGAAAACAAAGCGACCCAAAAGAAGATCAGATCAACACAAAAAAATATCTGCGATAAAGGAGTGTTTCGCTGTAGTATAAAAAATGACAAGAGAAATCTAGAATAAGAGTAAGCCATGGTCCTAAGACCTGGTCAGAAGACAGGAGGAGAATCTAAGCAACAGAATGAATAAATTATGTGGAACGACAACGAAGAAGAAGATGAAGAAAAGACGTACCACATTTTCCCACAGTATCCAGAAAGGCGAATTCGGAAATAAAAAATCAATTAATCATAGCCGTGCGCAGTCTCCTGAGCGGCTAAATTCCGAGCGGAGGTAACTTCTTAGTTCAAAGGGTTGTAGAATCGAGACACATCTTGGACACAGAAGTTTAATGAATAGGTGCTGCACGATCACATTACGAACGCCGGTCCGTCACGCACCATCACTACGTGGTTGCACGGCTTGGGGGTCTCCGCGATAACCTGTCGACGCCTCCGCTGCACCAGGCGCTATTACGAGAAAGTTATGAGCCAAAGTGCCCTGAGCAATGGGCACAATCATCGGATTCAAAGCCGCACTCCCAGCATCTCAATAGTAGCAGCGCTTTCTGTGTACTGTTTTACTCTTGTATCACCGATAAAGATCGAATATTTGATGTAATTCTAACTTGTGACTCATCGAACACAGAGGCATGCATCGAAGCTCATCCTTGAGCACGACTTCCGTTTCACCTAAATCCTGTTGAATTTCCGCAGCACGATGAGGAAATAAAGTTTCGATTTAGTGTATATTACGCCTAACCAAACATTTGTAAATAAATACATAAATATATTCAAAGTAAATTATTAAATGAAAACCCTATTACTCATATAAGATGGAAGCCCCGTCACATCTCCCATTTTCAAAAAAGTAAAACCTGTTATCACATTTTACAAAAATAATGTACACATAACTCCTAAAGTGGGAGATAAATTCCAAAAAGGAAGATATAAGAGAAACCCCTTAACCCTAAGAAGGTGCACATAAGGTATGCACATAAGCAATTGCGTATGCAATTATGCACATAAGGTAAATAAGAAAACATTATCTTCAATGTTACGTTTAGTGGGTGAGTAAATGGACTATTTTGGCCTCATACAATCATAGACATATAGGTGTAAATAATGGTTTTTGATATTTGAACCAACACCTAGTTGTTGGCCTTTTGAAGAGCAAGTTATGTCTACATTACAGGTGATTTCAAGACCGGCCAAAACCGGCAGAAATAATTCACTCATAAGTTATGACTTTATGTTTAAAACTGTGCCTTACATTTTTCCTGCAAAACGAGATGGTAATAATGATCAAATGATGCAAATAATGATACTAAGTAATAAAACAACTTGCTGTGTGTTGTGTTTAAATCTGTTATTTATTTTTAACCTTTTCGTGCAGATTGAAATTGCGCCCTCCGATGAGGCATTTCGACCCACTGCATGACAGATTGACGAGACCACAAAGACAATCGATCGCGACGCACGCAGAAGGAAAGGTGAAGTCATCTGCGAAGCGGGAGAGCAAGGTCGAAGGTCAATGCAGGATGAGAACGTGTGGTCATTTCGCGACTCGGAACGCGTAGTAAATGCATTGAAGCAGGAACGTGCAAGAAGGGGACAATGCTATCTAGAACTTCGCTTCAACAGGAGAAAATGAAGACTGTGAGTGCAAGCGTGAGACGGATGTAACAACATAAGGCGAAACTAGGAACAAATGTGCATTTAATGGCTACGACATTCATGTTGACAATCCAAAGAACGCCGAGAAACATTTTCCTTCTTTTAAACATATTTGCCGATATTTTTTTAATACAATAAAATTTATTTTTCAATAAAAAGGTGTTATAAAAGCTGAAAACAAATTCTTAAAAACTGAGTACTATGAAATGACACGTAGCAGTGCAAAAATGAGAATTCTACTGAACAAAATATATACAGTTTCAATGAATAAATTAGAATACCAGTGATGTGGCATACCTTTCCAAGTTGTAGAGCACGATAATGAAAGATAATGGAGACAGCTCTCCGTCGACTCGCATTTTGATAGGAGAAATTGAAACATAATTCACTCAAGTCAGGGGATGTATCGACGGCTCATTTCCCGTTTTCATTTCAATTACTCCCGGCTACTTTCGCGCCGTTATTAATCATCCACTTTCATCTCCAACCCCTCTTAAATATTACTTATATTACCAACGGTCATTTTCATATTTTGCTAGCAAAGAAACTTACACTCTTGCAACGTGTACAAAAAAGCAAATCTTCAAGTATTGGTCTGACAGATTTAAGAAATTAGTAACAAGGAGTATCGAAACAGGTAGGGATGCGAGCAAGAACTAAAATGTAAATTGTTCAATGAATTATTCAGTGTTTTAGCTGTGCTACAGCTTTATTTCAAAACATCGATGCAGCATTATGAAGCTTATTTAAATTGTATATATTATTTTGTACAGTTCTCTTTCAGGTTGGTTACACCCACTGAGTGTTCACAAATGAGATGTCACAGCAAAAATAATTTCCCGGGATTTTGAGATACGTGTATTTTATTAAATATATCGACTCAATTTGGAAACTTATCTCCTTAAAACCTGGTTTCCAAAGCCAACCAAAGCGCCTGCAAGTTCGATTTCTAAGGTCGTACTGTTTAAATTGAGGTTTTCTGATTTTCGTTTGCTTTTTGGAAAGTTTTCGCTCTACTCCGAGGCACAAAGGGTCAGAGATCTGTACATAAAAAACATGTATATTTGATTTTCTTGATTATTTCTTTACTGTGCTATATTTGATCGTACGTGTGTACGTACGCTTTTTAAGACATACATAGAAATAATATAATTTTCTTCACCCACAAAATGGAGCGTACATGACGTAAGGAACATTTCAAAATTTTATGGTACTAAGATGGTAGGAACCACTTTGTGATGAGCAGTGATAAATGTTCGGGCCACTCCAGCTTATATAGATTATTTGTTAAATATCTGCTAATAAAAACAATTGATAATTGTAGACTTTTTTTGTACATTAATGAAAAGTATGAAAACTATACTGCTGAGGAACTCAATGAAAAAGACTAAAATAACCATGCTGAAATATAACTTTTCTCAGGTGCTGCGCAGAGAGCCAAATCATAATGTATTGCGTTGGTGGAATAGGATAGAGAGAAGTTGTGAAAGAAAAGAAGAGAGAATTGCAGGTAAATTCTCCAAAGGATCAAGGTTAACCTTGACCTACAGTCCCAAAAGAGTCCCAAACATAATTTCCTACATAATATCTACAGATTTACAACACTAAAAGTTTTCGTTTAGAAAAGCCTTCTTTTCAACCAAAATGGCGTCAGTCAGTTACAAGCCTAATTTTAACGGGTTTCCATTCTTTATAATGAATTGATGAGAAGCGTAGGAAAAACGTCAAGAGGGTCCATATCCCGTTCAGAGGAACACGAGTCCGATCAAAAGCCAGGAAGTGACCTTAGCCTCTTTAAGGCGCGTCAATTGCTCTGGTGACGCGGCGCAGGATCCGAGCCTCTTCCGGCGGAAATTCGATCACACGGCTGTCTGGCACGAGCCGCGACAACGGGACGCCGCGGTGGCACCGCAGCCAAAATACTACTGGGCCTTCTGGGAATTTTTCCGAAACGTAGCAACTATAAGATATTGTGGTGATTGAAAAGGAAAATGTGAATATGAACAACTAAGTTCCGGCTGGAATAGATGAGACCTAAGGGAAGAAGAAGTAGTGTGAATTTCTCTGAGAACTCTCTTTGTCTATACATGTATAATATATTCCATTGAATTTTCGGGGATCCCAGGTCCGTCCAGATTTTTCACAATGCGTTGTTATTAATAATTAGTTTAAAACATATCTTCTTTTTATGCTTTACAGGAATCGCTTTTTAATTACTAATTTATGTAATAATAATAACAATAATATAATAATAATAGTAATAATAATAACAACAATAGAGTTGTCTATCTTCGTAAAATGTTATATGTATCAACATTTCATAAGATTTTCATTACAACGAATTTATTCTAAAACTGGTTAAGGCGCGGAGGTGCGGCCTCATGAATTCGGCATAGTAATACTTCTTTGCTTTCGCTACTGTAGATACATAAGCGGATATTTTACACGAGACCATTCTTTTACAAAGTGGATATTTTCCTGTCTCGTGAAGCCAAATAGAGCGAAAGAATTAATTAACAGATTGTACAACCATCAGAGATAGGAAAAATTAGCATTATTTTGTAAATTGGTAATTAAATTTTCTGGTATTTGGAAATTCACAAGGATTCTGGCCAGCAGCGTGATAGAGGTTTTTCGTACTCATTAGACATATGGCACAGAAATTTTTCGACAAATACATCTATCATACCCACTTAAAGGGTTTAATTAATTAGTTATTTTATCTCTTGGCACGAATTTTTGGTGGGATAGACCAATTACCGTAGTTCTGAAAATAAATTACTCAATATTGCCTTCCACGGGTCTCTCCGGAAAGGGATTGGTTTAAGATGTAATGATGACGATCGTGTTGTTTTTAGTAAAGGGCGCGAAGAAGTAGATGATGGGGATTGAGTGGTAAGAGAAACGGGAGAACCCCGAGTAAACCTGCTAGGAACCCGCTTTGTCCACCAGAATCTATAATGGGAAAGGAAAGGGATCGAATCCCGGCCTAACCAGTGCAAGGGAAGCAGTCTGAACGCTGACCCATGGGTCGCCTGCAATCTTTAAACAGGTGCCTTCTGGGGGAATACATCAGTTACTGGGAAATAAAAACAGGTTTTACTCCAGTTAAACGAAGAACAAGGTTTTTTGCTCATCCAATTTCATTGATATGTCAAACGCTCGCATTTTACAGAAAATTCCACTTTGCGTATGCCTTCATGTATATTTTTTCTCTTCATATTTTCAAACGGTTATCGCTACGGTCGCAATAATTTGTTATCAGTCGGATGTGATCATTTCTCCTAAGGCTTTGTCTCCCCGAACGTATTAAGACTAATTGCTACTAACGCTAACAAACAAGGAGCACACACTAGTCTGCTGGGAAAGGCGTAACGCCGGATAGTTACTGCAACATTCCATGTATGCCTACTAATATTTTGCACTGCTTACAAATGTTATTCCAACATAATAGTAAGTAATATTATGTTAACGAAATTATAAGTGCTTATTACTATACATTAAACAGTATCTAATGACAAGTTTCGAGGTTCTTTGTTTTAAATGTAACTTCAATGTTTCGAAAAAATACCCCTTTAGGATAATGCTCTCTCTTTTTTAACACATTTAATAAACATACAAAAATATATAAAATTGCTTCTTTTTTTGGAATTTCTACGTACGAGAATTTAAAACCATTTAAAGATGTAAAAATACGATAATCCGTTTGGCTCCAACATACAAACAAGATTATATTTTGTTACTGAAGATACATCGACCATATCCGAATTTTACTAAGAAAAGGTAATTTTTGTATTCATACTGAGCAAGTTAAATTTATTTTACCCAACATTGAGAATTAATTTATTATGAACATTCAAAAAGGCCGTCCATGTTGAAGTGGAATACATTCTGTGTGTATATTTATGTCTCAAAATTATGCGCATGTGTTTAAAGTTTAAGAGGATAAGAACCTAGAACCGTTTTCATAGTTGACACTTAACGAATCAGGGAACGGAATTTATTATAATAAAAAAACGCAAAATATGTAAATAAATATATATTTATATTTTAAAAAAATATCTGCCGACCTGGATGGCCGAGGTAGCTAAGAGCGAGTACCGACTCAACGCTTCGGTCCGAAGGGTCCCGGTTTCTCGTGCCGCCTTGGGCATGGCTGTTTGTCCCTTGACTTTGTGTGTGTTGTCGCGGAGGGCCTCGCGTTCTGCTGACCCCAGATCAGAGGAGCCCGCAAGTGTTTGTCTAGTGTATGGTCGAGTATGCGTCCCTTCGGGACGTAAAGGGCAACCGGCTGTCGTCTGAAGAAAAGCCCTAGGAAAAAAATCTAAGAAATATGTAAAAATAAAAATTCACGAAAGTGTTTAAAATCCCCGCACTAGCATTTTCAAGTTTTCGAATACAGTTCAGATGTTAAAATGAATTCAGAGCAAGTGAACAGTCTTTCTAACTCTACAACGGTAATTGTCTTCATCAAACGGAATTCGTTTTAAAGATTTAAAATACGTACGTAGACCATACCTAGTTGTTTACGAGAAGCATGTGAATAGCTTCACGACACAGCCAGTGACAGTTTGGAGGATTAGAAGGGGAGATTTGGGGGACCATCCTCCCCCTAAATTCACCATTATTTCTGTAGCATCAGCAATATCGTTAACCAGGAAGTCTTAGGATTCGAGACCGGACGGGGGCGGCTTATTAACACTACCTAGATTGCTGGGTCGAAATCAATTTCTCTTTGAAGGAGAAGTCTAGTGGCCGGCTGCATTGATCGGGAGGTTTCTCTGACCAATAGCGGGCGAATGGCCGAGCAGTACCGTAACAAATGGCAAACGAACCGCGCGTGATCTTTCTGTTCCTATTCCCTTGCACATTTTATTCATGCTATTATCACATAAGTTAGAAAATCAGACGGCATGTCCCGACTGTGACGGTTACTCGCTGCTGAACAATACCTGGAGGGAGGAAACTCGCAAACAGACTAGAAGGTCGGCGCCGGATCTCCAGCAGTGGAGGAACACCGCCACCTCCTGGATATATCATGCACTACACTTAAAAGAAAAATAAACTAAGTAGTTGACTCGAAGCCTCCCTAGGTGACACGTTGGTGAGCGGGCTCGTTTTCCACGGTACAACTCCGGGTTTGATTCCCGGCCGAGGCAAATGATATCTGCGCGCTTTACTTACAAATGTCCCTGTATCTGTTGCTGTGTGACAATCAGAAAGCCCACCCTAAGGTTATGAAGACCAGTATAGACGGTGAAGGGATGTCTTCGTGCTAACCACACAAACCCCTTATCCCATGGCTGAGAGGTTGGGTCACCGCTGGTTGATCAAGGCCAACAGAGGGCTGTCAAGCCAAAGAACAGGTACAGTTCACTCGAAAGAAAAAATATACTCATCCAAAGTTGTAATTAAAAGCAATTAATTATCAAGAGCTTCAGATTGATCGCATCACATTCTAAAGAAGTATTCCCACTGAGATCGAACGGGCGGGATTTCATGAATGGATTCCGAACTTAGCGATCCTGACACAGAAGTGAATACTAGTACTTTTCTGCAGGAACCTGCAAGCGCGATAAGCCAATGGTCTGTAAGAATTACCTGTGAGGCTTCTATTTATATTTGATTGATTAGTGATCCCAGGTGCGTCAACTGCTATGGCCATTAGTCACGCAAGTGTAGTGAAGGTTTTTATCGCGGGAAGTGGCGGTGCTTTTCCCTCTCTAGATGCCGAGATCCGGCACCGGGATTTCCCAACCAGGCGCCGCGTTAGAACATTAACCTATTCCGGAAAAGAGCAGATCGAAAGAGGAACACTCTCAGGGGCGGGCGACGTTCGTTTTGCGAGTGAAGGGTTTTTCAATGCCCACTCCACTGAGTACGAGGGGTGCTCGTCATAAGAATGGACCTCTGGAGTATTCGTGATTTTAATTGTCCCAGTGAAATCGGCGCTTGGCTACGTCTTGCAACGGCAGCGGTAGCTCAGTGCATGAACTGATGTCACTGCAGCGCCTCTGACCGGGAGGTCCTAGGTTCGAGTCCTCACGGCGGCAGGATTTTCGACACTAGCTTTTCAGCTAGGTCGAATTCAGTCACTGTCTGAAGGCCAATTCTGGCGGACGACTGCTCTGATCGGTAGTTTTCCGTGGTTTCTCCGATCAACACCAAGCGAATGGCGGAGCAGTACCCTAACAAAGGGGCCACGGACCGCGCGCGATCTTTCCTTCCTCTTCCTTGTCCTATCCTCTCTCCCCTTACACACACACACACTTACACTAACATACACTACACTACCACATATTCCGGGAGACCGGTTGGGAGCTTAGAGCTTGTCCCGGCTGGGGCGGCGACCCGCTGGTGGGAGAGTCCTGGTTGGGGGGAAACCCCACTAGCCGACGGTAGGTCGGCGCCGGATCTCGCCATCCAGTGGGGGAATATCACCGCCATCTCCCAATAACATGCACTAAGCTAACGGGACTAATGACCAAAGCAGTTGACGCGCCCGGAAACACGAAAAAAATTAATCAAGCCACGTCTTGCCGAGCACTTGCGGGGCAGGGCGGGGCGGCGCGGCGCCAGGGCGATGGCCGTGTTAGCACCGCGCGCGCGCGCGAGGGCGCCGCCGCCGCCTCGTTTGGCCGCGAGGAGCGTTGAGTAATCGTGGGAGGCCATGGGCTCTTTGTTCGCGCAGCGGCCTCCTCTTCGCCGCCCCGCCCACGCCCCGCTGCTCCTCCGCGAAGGAGAGAAAGTTCAATGCCGCGGAGCAGCGAGGCGCAGGACGGCGGGGCGGGGCACGGCCGAGCGGTGTTGGGGCTGCTCCAGGAGAGCTGGCGGTGGGCGAAACGACCTGGGGACCGGCAAAAAGGCAGTGCTTCTGACCGGAGGTCTTAGGGTTCGATTTGCGATACTAGCTACACAGCTGGATGGAATTGAGCCGCGGACTGGAGGAAACGTCCAGAGGCCGGCTGCTCTGGTCGGTGGTTTTCTGTGCTTTTCTGCTGATGCAGTGAAAGAGACCCATCACTTGAACCGTTGACGCATTGGCGCCGCCCTGTCGCCGTCTTCTTGCTCAGAGTCCCGACGGTGTCAGGATTTTCGACTCTAGCTACATAGCTACATCGAATTCAACGGCTAGAGTAGAATTTCAACATCCAGCTGCTCTCATTGATAGTTTTCCGTGGTTTCTCCGATTAACACCAGGCGAATGCCGAAGCAGTACCCTAACAAACGTGCCAGGTACCGCGCGCTATCATTCCTTCCTCTTCCTTGTCCTATCCTCTCCATTACATTCACACGCGCTACACTACCACACTTGTCAGGACCGTAAGGTTTGTCCCGACTAGGGTGGCGCCATACTAGTGGGAGATACCAGATTGGGGAAAATCCCCGCACGCCGACGTATGTCGGTAGGTGGGTTGATGTTGGTGGGTAGATGGGTTGGTGTTGGTGGGCAGGTGGGTTGGTGTTAGTGGATTGGTGTTGATGGGTAGGTGGATTGGTGTTGGTGGGTAGGTGGGTTGCTGTTCGTGAGTTGGTGTTGGTGGGTAGGTGGGTTGCTGTTCGTGGGTTGGTGTTGGTGGGCAGGTGGGTTGGTTATATGACCTGCGGGGATGCAAGGGGCGTTGTGAGCGCTGGGTGGGCCAGAGTGCGTCCGACGGGAGGGGGGGGGGCACTTCAGGCAGGACACTTCCTGATGAGAGAGAGGCGTGGTTGCGCGTGATAGCTGAAGTGGAAACGGTAGGTGAGAGGGGAGGAAATTGTGAGCGCAACAGGAGGAATAGTGAGGTATGAATGAGAGATTCGTGTTGAAGATGGGGACTGTGGCGTATATAGGATGAGTGGCGTGTATGACTTGAGTGTTATGGATGAGGTTAAAAGGATGAATGAGATGAGTGGGGTATGTGAACTGAGTGTGGTGCGTTGATTGATTGATCGATTATAATGTATTTCCTGGCGTCAACTGGTCATTAGTGCCGTAAGTGCACTACATCCTGTGAGGCTGTTGTTTCGTGTTGTTGGAACGCAATATTTGGCTCCGACCTACAAGTCGGTTTGGAGGGATTCCTCTCCAAGTATCGTGATACCACCCAAGCCCTGACAGGCACTGTGGTCCCGACTCCTCTCCCGATGTTGATTGATTGATTGATTTTTTTGTGTTTCCGGGCGCATCAACTGCTTCGGTCATTAGTCCCGTTAGTGTAGTGCATGTTTTTTCTGAGGAGATAGCGGTGATCTTCCCCCGCTGGATGGCGAGATTCGGCGCCGACCTACCGTCGGCTACTGGGGTTTCCCCCTAACCAGAACTCTCCCACCAGCAGGGTACCGCCCCAGCCGGGACAAGCTCTAAGCTCCCGACCGGTCTCCCGGGATATGTGGTAGTGTAATGCATGTTAGTGTAAGTGAGTGTGTAAGGGGAGAGAATAGGACAGGGAAGAGGAAGGACAGATCGCGCGCGGTCCGTGGCCCGCTTGATAGGGTACTGCTCCGGCATTCGCCTGGTGTTGATCGGAGAAACCACGGAAAACTACCGATCAGAACAGCCAGCTGCTAGAATTCTCCTCCAGACAGCAGCTGAATTCGACCTAGCTGAAAAGCTAGTGTCGAAAATCCTGCCGCCGTGGGCAGTGGGAACCTAGGACCTCCCGGTTAGAGGCGCTGCAGTGACATCAGTTGATGCACTGAGCTATCGCTACCGGTCTCTCCCGAAGTGTTTGTTAAATAATGCATGTAAGTGTAAGTGTGTGTCTGCGAGTAATGTTGAGGAAACAAACACGAGGCAGAAACATCGCGCGTGGTTCGTTTGTTAATGTACTGCTCCAGCATTCATCTTATATTGTTCGGACAAACCACGGGAAATTAATGATAAGAATAGGAGATCGCTCAAATTCTTCTCCAAATCGCGACTTAATGCGACGTAGCCATGAAGCCAACGTCAAAAATCCGCCCCCATTGGAACTCGAACTCTTGGATCAGAGACACTGTATGACGGCACTTGCCCTGTGCCACCTCAGCTGATAGTACTGTGGGTGTAGTGAGTGAGGTTAATGAGAAGTGTGGCTTGGTTAGATAGAGGAGTGTTCTGAGTGGGATGTGTGAGATGGGCAGTGTGGGTGGGTTGGGCGGGTGAGTGGGTGGATGGATGTGAGAGTGGGCGTGGATGGGTGAGGAGGTGGGCGAGGGGGCGGAGGCACAAAAGTTGCTCTTCCGTGCTGGCAAGAACAAGCGAAATGGAGTGGATGGTAGATAGCACCGTGACTTGGGAAGGAGGAGGGAGGTGCGGAAGAGGTGGTCAAATGGGAGTGCGATGTGACGAGAAGCGAAGCGAGGCGAAACGAGGCGAGGTGCGGCGAGGGAGGGGGGATAGTGGGGCGGAGGGAGAGGGGTTGGGGAGGGGGCGGTGCTAGCGGCTTGGTTGCGCACGATGGGATGCTGTTTTATTGCGAAGTCTTCCTTGTAGAACAAAGCAGGGGGAGGTAACCGCTGGTTAGAAGGTTAACAAAAAACAATCGTTCATAGTTCAGAGAATCATCGTTCATAGAAAACTGAATACCACTGCAGGAATATTAAATGAAATTAGGTTTTGGTGATGATTCGAACGAAAGAAAGCCGTATTGTAAAAAGAAATTAACAAAAGCGGCAAAGGATCGATATATATAAGACGTAATTATTGAGCGTGGTAAAGAGAAGAAATAAATTATTCTTATGAATTAAACATGTGAGGAATGTGGGAAACATTAATGAATCGTTCGTAATTGATTAAAACATTTCAAATTTTTTCATGAAAACTATCAAGTATTGTAAACTATTTTTAGAAAGTAAACTGTTATAGTTTATAGAGATTAAGTTTACATTATGCAGTTTGATTTTAAAATATAATTTCACAACATAAGAGAGTAGCCCTTGTAGCGTCTTTGCGAGCCAAAATACTGATAATGGATGACATGTTTTATACTTGTTAAACCATTTTGTCTAATAATTGTGCACAAAGTTAACCTCGCAGTATGTTATGCTCTCAGTAGTTATCCCTCATTCAGAAGCAAATCTCCCACATTTCACGTCGAGTTTAGAGGACTGTTAGTGTATTTCCTTTGTTTTAATTCGTGAGCAATGTACAACAAAATAATAAAATGAAAATGGGTCATGGTAAGGACGATGTAATTTCCTTGTGATTCTTCTCAGGTGCATCCATCATAAATCTTGAATGAACTTTCTTACGAACGCTTAAATATTGTGCAACTATCAGTATATTTCGTAGAATAATACATGAGCGACCGGATGTCACTGCGGCCGTGAGAAAATGTATGTACGTGTATTATTATATCGGATCTGAAATCATTTACCTTATAAATACATATTAACAGAGTAAAATAAAAATAGCTAGCTGAAAAGCAAGGAAATGGGTTTATTCACTTTCCCTGTTAATAGATGGATGTAAGGACATATACTACTGCATATTAATAAATGTCAATCCATATATGTACAGTCCTTAAGTGTTATCAATGAAGTATTGTTAGTAATTTGATTTATCACAAAAGTCAAAAGATGGCACCTACACATTAGTTTAATGTTCACCTGCAGCAGCAATTCTATTTCTTCATACACACGTATTGGACTGGCAGATAAACTAGAAGGTTATAAGACTAGTGTGTTTGACGACAGGATACTGCTAATTAGTACCGCAATTAAAGACTAAAAATTAAAAAGAAAAGAATTTTCATAATTCACTCAAGCAGGTAGGTACTTGCCAACGTCCTTAAAAACCGCTCACCACATCCTCATTTCTTTGAAATTAAATTCAGTTCATTCATAATATAATTACTATTCCTTTGAATTAAACTTTTGATACTAACCTTGAAAAAAGGTCTGCAGGTTTATCTAATTAGCTTTCAAGACGATTGGAATTTTAGCATACTGTGGTTTGACAATGCTCTGAACTTCGCAACTTCTGTGCCGTGGCTACGTTTTTCACGTGGTAGTTACAATGATGATAAAAAAGAAAAGATATTGCATTGTACACTTTTCGCAGTATGTCTAATAAGTATTCAGATTAAGAGATGCCCTTGTGCCGTGATTAAATATTATTAGAGAGAGTAAGTCAATCAACACGCTCTAAATAAAGACCTTAGTAGCTAGAGCTTGTCCAGAAAGAATAGAGCATCAGTCCAACTTGTTTTTGTGTGTGCCGATTTGGGTCGGTGCGTTTGTAGGTGTTAACTCGTGTTTACTCTGGTCGGTAATTACAATTCCGTCATTTTTATTATGAAAATTTCATTTGAATATTCAAAGTAGTTTTGCTCGTTTCATAGAATCCTTCTTATTGAGAGAATGTTGGAAATGGGGAATGTTCAGGATAATGTGAGGTGGATAGTAGAAGGAGAAAGGATTAGTTAGGTAGAAAGATACAGGAAAGTGCGTAATGGGTAGTCTAATACTGTACACTCCTTGTATTGTATTGTATGCAGCTTGTATTGTACATGTATTAAGCAAATGTAATTTTTGTTTATTTACGAAGTTGTAAAATAAATTCATTCATTCATTCATTCATTCATTCATTCATTCATTCATTAGAATCCTTCTTATTAAATTCATAATATGTTAACGTGCTATTAACAAAACTCAACAGCAACAAAAATATTGCATAAATATTACTTAATATTTACCATTTTACTCTTGTAAATGATATGGCTCTCAGCCCAAGAGAGTATGTGAACTCAGTGTTGGAAGACTCATAGACCATCATAATCACAAGACAATATATTTCCACTTAAAACTGAACATCAACTGGAAAAGATTACAGAGAAAAAGAACTAAAGATAAAGCACCGATGAGGTCGGCCAGAATGCTGTATTGAAACAGATCGCAGAGATCGTGACCAATCATTGCGTGTTACGTGAATTTCACGAATTTCACGAATTATTGTGCAACACATACTGTATTTGATTTTAATCCTAAGTTTTATAATTCAAGCGGTTGAGTACGGCCATATTATACTTCTCGTAGTTTTGCAATAGGGACAATAGTTTTCGTACGAGCGGAGAAAATAATTGGGCATTCTTTACTGTCAGGCCGTAAATAGGGACGCAAGTTCAGAAAAACGCTGACTAATAAACCACCCCATTGCAGCCGCCATTATAGTTTTTTTTCAATTCAGTTTCTTCAGAAACAGACTGAAGTGCCGATCATGAATCACAACAACCATTTTCACATAAAAGAGTGGATCATATCAAACAACGATCAAAATGAACAATCTTTTCAATACTGACTAAACGTGTATAAATATTTTGGATTTCTTTGGACCAGATGAACTACGAGGAAATCCACGTCGCATTTTCAAACCATCGAGCTAATTCTTCATGATTAATTGATTGATTGATTAGTGGTGTCAACTGTTAAGGTCACTAGACACGTAAGTGCAGCGAGTTTTTTTTATCTCGGGAGGTGGCGATGATCTTCTCCTGCAGGATGGGCTGGTCCGACGTCGACCAACCCGTCGACTTGCCGGTATTTTCCACCACTGGAGCACCGCCCCAGCTGGGACCAGCTCTACGCTTCCGACTGTGTCCCAGTATGTGCTGCATTATAGTGCATTTAAGGGCGTGTTAGACGAGGATAGGAAAAGGAATGGAAAGGATAGATCGCGTGCAGTTCGTGATACGTCTGTTAGGATTCTTCTCCGACATCCGCCTAGTGTTGATCGGAGAAGTCACGTAAAAGTATAGATCAGAGCAGCCTGATGCTAGAATTTTCCAGACTGTAACTGAATTCGATCTAGCTGTGTAACGAGTCGAAAATAATGCCGCCAGGACTCGAACCTTACGACCTCTCGGTCAGAGGCTCAGAAGTGACATCAATTGATATCCTGAGCCACCTAAGCATGTCGAGGTTTGTTTGGGCTCTATGAAATATGAGCAAGCATGTGGTTGCGAGTACTTGTGATTTGCAAATGTTCATTCACCCTTGATTCCGAGTCACGCAATTTCCGATAAGAGGGGAAAAAGTTTGATAATTTACTGCAAAATTTCGTGGGTCATATAAGGGCAGCACTATTTTGATGTTTCGCAGAAAGACAACCCCAGGAACATTTATTTGCAAACTCGTATTTGAAATGTACCGTTTTGGCTAAGGCCGAAAGTCCTTCCACTGTCAGAACTCAAAACATAGGACCTCTTGGTGAGAGACACTGCAGTAATATCAACTAATGCTCTTTGCCTCCTACTTTGGTACTAATTCACGAGGGCGATAGCTTCCTGCAATCGGCAAAGGCAGGTTGTTACGTGTGTCTCACCTTAATAACCTCGGCTACGTGTCCATTTACATTTTTAATTTAATTTAAATATTGAGTATCTAGGTTACAGTGATTAAATCTTTTATTCAATTTTTAATTTAAAGTTAAATATTTACGAAGGCATACATTTTTCTTACGGAAATTCGTATTTTTTACCTTCGATGATTTTCTGTGGGCTACTGATGTGTATTTTGTCTTCGAAGATGAGTGCACGAAAGGAACTTAAAAATGTCGGCTGGCAGTGTATACCTCTCGATGTGTCTGGGTGCTACTGCTTCTAGAAGTAGTAAGTTTTTTGTTTTACACAATTTTTATATTACGCAACTGAAAATTACCATGTCATCCGTATTAGGGCCCTAGCATCTGTCATTGCAAATCCGCAAACATTGTCAGCATTTTTTTTCTTCAATTTGTTACGAAAATCTGCATGTATCGGAAATCTGCATGTATGCGGACGAGGAAACTTTGATTTCATTAAAATTACGGTAATAATCAAAGAAGTTATTGGCTCGCAATTACAAGTACTAATACAGCCGGTACAGTATTATCTAAATTAGTCGTCATTTTTTCTTTCTTTCCCAGTGAAAAAAAAGTATTGATTACCTACACTTTGTGTCCAACATACCTCAATTGATTGATTGATAAGTGATTCCGGGCACGTCAACTATAAAGGTCATTAGTACCGTCAGTGTAGTTCACGTTTTTTCCTCCGAATGTGGTGGTGATCTTTCTCCCCTGGATGGTGAGATTCGGAACCGATTTATGAGTCGGTTAACGAGATTTTTCTCAACCAGGTATCTCCCTCCAGCTGCGCACCGCCCCAGCCGGGTCAAGCTCTAAGCTCCTAACCGGTCTCTCGGCATTGTGGTAGTGTAGTGCATGTAAGTGTGTGTGTACGTAAGAGGTGAGGATAGAACAAGGAAAAGGAAAGATCGCGCACAGTCCGTGGCCCGTTTTTCGGGTAGTGCTCCGGCAATCGCCTTGTGTTTACCTGAGAAACAACGTAAAAGTGCCGATCAGAGCAGCCGGCCGCTAGAATTCTCCTCCAGAAAGCGACTGAATTCGACTTAGCCGTCTAGCTGGAGTAAAAAATCCTCCCACCCTCGGGAGTGAATACCTAGGACCTCCCGGTCAGAGGGACTGCAATGCCATCAATTGATGCCCTGAGCCATCTCTCCTGGTGACCAACATCCCTCGAGGGATTTAGCAGTAGAACAAGTGCCTGGTCCTGCACGCGGGGGATTCTTCGGAGCGGTGCAAACGTGTCCACTTTCTCGCCTCTCGTATTACGCAACGGCCGAGAATTAGCACTGACCGAGAATTAGCGCGCATGATTCATGAACTTCGCGGCGCTGTCCCTCAAGGTCACGTGCTCGAGCCACGGCGACGGGAGCACCCGTCTGGGAGATTCCGGCGACGGCGCCGGCGGCTTCCTTAGAGGGATTTCCTGAGCGGTGGCGCCCCGCAGCGTTGCAGCCAGCACGCTAGCATCTTCTGCGCCCCGGGGGAATCTAACTGGTCGGTTTTTGTGAAACGCCTATGGTCAAACCTCGTTCGTGATAGGATTTCTCGATAACCACTTGGCTGTCCGAGAGACGCCGCTTAGGCATACATGCCCAAGGCATACATGCCCAAGGCATACATGCCCAAGGCATACATGCCCAAGGCATACATGCCCAAGGCATACATGCCCAAGGCATACATGCCCAAGGCATACATGCCTAAGGCATACATGCCTAAGGCATACATGCCTAAGGCATACATGCCTAAGGCATACATGCCTAAGGCATACATGCCTAAGGCATACATGCCTAAGGCATTCATGCCTAAGGCATACATGCCTAAGGCATACATGCCTAAGGCATACATGCCTAAGGCATTCATGCCTAAGGCATACATGCCTAAGCGGCGTCTTAGGACGGCCCTTAGTCTACGCGTCTAAGACGTCCCGCGCGCGTCTTTGGCATACATGCCAACATTTCGGCCGCCATCCTCCGACCTTCCTCAGGGTGTAATGCTTTAGCATCTGTGCCTAGGATGCAGCATCTACCGGACAGCCAAGTAGTTACTGATTACGGTCTCTGACTCAAAGGTTC
>BLKR01010226.1:0-64271 GCA_011170035.1 Teleogryllus occipitalis
TGTGGTATCCCCCCAATCAGAAGACGAAACGGAGTTACGCTCCGCCGCGCCGCTAGTGGAGGGGCACAGCCCCTCCCCTCCCCCTTCACCGGGCGGTGGGGTATAAAGGCATGGTCGGGAGCAGGGCGCTCCCGTTCAGTTACCGCTTCGCGTAGCTACCACCGCCGCACTCGCTACACGCCCTACCGCGGCGTAACCTGCTGCGCACTATAAGAGGACTCCAGACTGCTGCCGCCGACACCAGCTACCGTCACCAGTCGTGACGTATCCGCCGGGCGATCAGCACAGACCTCGGGGGCTACTGCCGCCCTCGCTACACGCCTGGTCAAGGCGCCATCGGTGGCGCGCTACAAAGTGACTGCAGACTACCGCCGGCACTTGCTACCGTCACTAGCCGTGACGTATCAGCCAGGCGATCAACGCCGACCTCGGTGGCCACTGCCGCCCCTCGCTACACTCCCGACCGCGGCGTAACCCGCCGCGCGCTACTAGGAGGCTCGAGGCGACTGCGGCCAGCTATCACGTTACGACGCTTATCGCCACTGCGGGCGATAAGGCTCGGCGAGGCAAGAAGGCCGTTAAGAATTATTGTACAGTATTTGTTACGTTGTTCTGTGTATTGGTTATTGGTGTAAGTAAATGGTTATTAAACATTGACTGTTTAACTTACCTTGCATCCTGCAAATACAACATTGGCGACGAGGATATAAGAACAAGACGCGTGAAGAACAATGGAGCAAATAACGCAAGTGATCGCGATGTTGCAAACACAACATCAAGAACAGATGAGAATGTTAATGAAACAATTGGAGATGCAGAAACAACAAGTCCAGCAGATTCCGGTATTTCCACCATATAGTAAAGATCAGGAGGACTGGACAGGTTATATAGAACGTTTTGAGCAGCACTTGGAAGCACATCTAGTGACAAATGAAGCACAGCAGCGTGCACATTTTTTGGCGTGTGTGGGGGAAGAAACCTTCATTACGATAAAGAAAATATGCTCTGAAGATCCAAGAAAATTAACATTCAGTCAACTGAAACTAAAACTGGCCGATCATTTTGAAGAGAGAATGCATGTAGTGACCTCAAGATATAAGTTTTTTCAAACGAAACCAAAACCAGGTCAATCACATGCGGAATGGGTGGTAGAGCTGAAAGGTTTAGCGAAATCATGCAAATTTAAGTGCGATAAAAGTAACTGTGGAGAGTCATATGCAAATAATATGATTAGAGATATGGTTATATTACATACCCCGATAAATCAAGTGCGTATAGATGCAATACGGAAAGAAGAACCAACACTGGAAGAAGTGATGAAGATTGCTACAACACACGAAATGTCTGAAAATCTAGTAAAGCAGATGAAGACAACAGAAGAAGTGAGCAAAGTTACAAAGGAGAAAGAACGAGCAGAAGAAAAAGTAAAATCATGCCCAGGTTGTGAAAGTAACCATAAACGAAGTCAGTGTTGGTTTAAAGAGGCAAAATGTAGATTCTGCAAAAAGATCGGACACATACAAAGTGTTTGTTTAAAGAAGAAACAAATGGCGGGCAGAAAACAAGAAAACTCAAGAGAAAACCCAAAGAGTGTGAAACGTAGCACCAAGCAGTCAGAAGAAATGGAGGTAGACCAAATACAGACGGTGAATATGATTTTGAATTCATCACAAGGAAGAAAGATGAGAGTGCAATTGGAAATGTTAGGAAAAAATATCGAGTTCCAGATCGATACAGGGGCTACAGCAAATTTAATAAATCTAACAACATATCAAAAGTTAGGTGCACCGAGATGTTCCAGCGGTAAAGCAAAGTTAAAATCATATCAAGGAGTAAACATCCCAGTAAAAGGTGAAGTAGAAGTGACTGCAAGATATAAAGGAATACAACGGAAGTTACGTTTTATCATAGTGAACCGATATGATGTACAGAATATATTGGGAATGGAAGGCATAGACTCTCTTGGTTTCACGGTAGAAGATAATGTCATGTCAGTCGACAACACAAGTAAATGTGCAGAAATGAAGAAAATATGTGAAGAGTTTTCCGAAGTGTTTTCAAAAGGCCTAGGTCATTGCACAACATATAAAGCTCACATAACGATGAAAGAAAATTGTCAACCAAAATTTTGTAAAGCAAGACCGGTGCCATTGAATTTGCAAGAGCAAGTAAAACAAGAATTGCAACGATGGGTACAAGAAGGAGTGCTCAAACCCGTTAATAATGCAGAGTGGGCCACTCCAGTGGTAATTATAAAAAAGCCAAATGGTAAACTAAGGTTGTGTGGAGATTTTAAAGTTACATTAAATCCACAAATGTTAATAGACCACTATCCTATGCCAAAACCGGAAGAAATATCTGCGAAACTACAAGGTGAATGTTTCACGAAAATAGATTTATCGGAAGCTTATCTGCAGTTAGAGTTGGATGAAGAATCGAAGAAAATGATGGTAATTAATACAAATGATGGTTTGTATCAGTTTCAAAGGCTTCCGTATGGCATCGCCAGCTCGCCCGCGATATTTCAAAGGTTTCTGCAACAAATTACGGAGAAAGTACCAAATTGCGCTAACTTCTTGGATGATATTATTGTTACAGGCAAAACGGAAGAAAAACATAAGCAGAATTTGCGGATGCTGTTGCAATTGTTAAAAGACAATGGACTCAAATGTAATTGGGAGAAATGTGAATTGTTTAAGACTTCTATAAACTATTTAGGCCACGTAGTGGACAAGCATGGAATTCGACCAACAAAGGAAAATATTGAAGCAATTACAAGAATGCCAGCACCTCAAGATGTGAAACAACTCAGCTCATTCTTAGGTAAGGTTGCTTATTATTCCAAATTCATTAAGAATAGAGCAATGATCTCGGCGCCATTAAACCAGTTACAGAGGAAAAATGTGAAGTTTATTTGGTCGACAAAGTGTGAAAATGCATTTCAGTATCTGAAACAAGAACTGATTAAAGCAACAAGATTGACGCACTACGCGCCAGGTCAACCGCTACTTCTCGCGACTGGCGCGTCAGAAAATGGTATTGGCGCTGTGATATCAACGACTACACCAGAAGGCATTGAAGTACCAATTGCATTTGCATCGAAAACGTTAAACGACGCACAGAGAAATTATGGACAAATTCAAAAAGAGGCATTAGCAATAATCTATAGGGTGAAGAAATTTCATCAATATCTGTATGGCGCGAAATTTACGCTCATTACAGATCATAAACCACTTACGTCATTGTTCAATCCAAGAAAAGGTATTTCAGAGAGAACGGAGAAGAAACTGAAACGATGGGCAATTTTCCTCTCTGATTATGATTTTGAGATTGTTTATAGGTCAACTTCACAGCACGGCAACGCTGACGCGCTGTCGAGGCTGCCGGCGGGGCCAGACGAGTCATTCGACAAATCGGAAGAAGCCTGCGCGTACATAGACTTGGAGGATGGCGACGCCCTGTTAAGATTGCCGCTGGACGCAAAAAGGGTAGCGCAGGTAACACGGGAAGACCGCCTGTTAAAACAAGTAAGTGGTTATTTGAGTAAAGGTTGGCCAACAAGGAAACTAAATCATAGTTCAGCAGACTTAAATCAGTTTTTGTTAAAGAAAAACGAGTTATCAATGCAAGACGGGGTGTTAATATATAATTGTGAAGATAACGTAAGAGCGGTAATTCCAAAGAAGCTGCAAGCAGAAGTGTTAAAGTTATTGCATGTTGGACATTGGGGCATTACCAGGACAAAAACGGTTGCTAGAAGATATGTGTATTGGCCGGGGATGGCGAAAGATATAGAAAATTTGATACGTAATTGTAATATATGCAGACAGAACCAGGCAAGTCCGCCGAAGCACTTTTCGAGCTGGCCGAAAGCTGAAAAACCATGGGAGCGAGTACATATTGATTATGCGGGGCCGTTCTATGGGTCAATGTGGTTAGTAGTGACAGATGCCTTTTCACAGTATCCATATGTGTGTGAGACGCGTACCGCAACAACAGAAGCAACAATTCAAATGTTAACGAAAGTGTTCGTAATAGAAGGCTTACCGCAATTGTTGATATCGGATAATGGCGCACAATTCACATCACATTTATTTGAGAAATTTTGTATAGAAAATGGCATTCAACACCTTAGGACAGCTCCATTCCACCCACAGTCAAACGGGGGAGCAGAGATATTTGTACGCACATTCAAAAGTACCATGATTAAGGCAATGGCAGAAGGAGTTGGTAAAGATAAAGCACTACAACAACTATTAGTAACGTACAGAGCAACTCCAGTAGGTAACGAAGAGAAAAGTCCAGCGGAACGACTTCATGGGAGGCAGCCGAGGACATTATTGGCACTATTAGTACCCGTCAAACGCCCGAAGCAAGTAGTGAATACAACATTCAAAGTCAAAGATAAAGTCTATATTCGGTCGTTTAAATCCTATCCAAAGTGGATTCCAGCAGTGATCCACGAGACTATAGGGCATAGAATGTATCTGGTACAGTCAGAAAGCGGTATCATGAGAAGACACGAGAACCAGATTACAAAAAGGTGGAACATGCATAGAATAGACGACAACCAACAGAAGAGTAATGTTCATTGTAATTTTCAGCCGGCTATAATGCGGATGGCGGAACCAGCCATCACACACGAGCCAGCGGCTCGGCCGGCAACACCATCGGACGACACATCCCGAGGAGGGGTGCGACCAGAGGCGGAGTCATTCGCCGAACCCAGCAGCCGAGACGCGTCACCAGGTCCAGCCCTGCTGCGGAGGTCACGTCGTCATCGTGGGCACCCATATGCCCACAATAAAACGGGGAGGAATGTGGTATCCCCCCAATCAGAAGACGAAACGGAGTTACGCTCCGCCGCGCCGCTAGTGGAGGGGCACAGCCCTCCCCTCCCCCTTCACCGAGCGGTGGGGTATAAAGGCATGGTCGGGAGCAGGGCGCTCCCGTTCAGTTACCGCTTCGCGTAGCTACCACCGCCGCACTCGCTACACGCCCTACCGCGGCGTAACCTGCTGCGCGCTATAAGAGGACTCCAGTCTGCTGCCGCCGACGCTTGCTACCGTCACCAGCCGTGACGTATCCGCCGGGCGATCAGCACAGACCTCGGGGGCTACTGCCGCCCTCGCTACACGCCTGGTCAAGGCGCCATCTGTGGCGCGCTACAAAGTGACTGCAGACTACCGCCGGCACTTGCTACCGTCACTAGCCGTGACATATCAGCCAGGCGATCAACGCCGACCTCGGTGGCCACTGCCGCCCCTCGCTACACTCCCGACCGCGGCGTAACCCGCCGCGCACTGCTAGGAGGCTCGAGGCGACTGCGGCCAGCTATCACGTTACGACGCTTATCGCCACTGCGGGCGATAAGGCTCGGCGAGGCAAGAAGGCCGTTAAGAATTATTGTACAGTATTTGTTACGTTGTTCTGTGTATTGGTTATTGGTGAAAGTAAATGGTTATTAAACATTGACTGTTTAACTTACCTTGCATCCTGCAAATACAACAATACTGCAAATCAAATAAAAGGACTTCATAGTAATCAGTTAGTTTGTACTGGTAACTACCAATGTAGCTTTTAAATAAAAGTATCAAATTATTCTTATAATGTTTTACAACTATTTACACTAGTTCCGTGAGAAAATATACAATACAATGCTTTACATCAATTTTTTTTAATAAAATAAGTCAAAATATTTACATTGGCAAATTTACAAAGCTTTTACAGCTTTTCTTTCGAAACAACATTGTTTTCCTACCTTTTCTTTCAGACTCCTATTCATTTTTCCAACACTCGAATATATCCTAGCATCCTCGTGATATGCACAGACTTCTTTCTTTAACTGTAAGCTTGGCTAATTACTATCTTCTCACCAATCTGTTCACATAGCGGGTAGCCACACATCAATACAATGCCTACCCTTGTGAAGTGAAGGGCATTGTGGTAAGCGGCCTGTGTATTCCTCAGATACGACGACAGCAAATTCGTAAGAGGTTTTTATCAATCTATATTTTCTGTTCTTAATCTTAATTTTGCGATTTTACTCAATTTATTCTTATTCTAGGTGGTAAAGCAATTACTGCCCTTTCTGATTTGCTTTAAATCATGTTATCTTCAAGAATACTGGCACATGTATCTCACATATACGACATTGGTTATGTACTTTTTCATTATTGCGCAGAATGGCATCTGAGAAACAACTTTTTCACTTGAAAACCCCGAATGATGTAGCAAGAGTTTAACAAATGTTATTTGATGGCATCGATAAGGATGAAGAGAAGAGGAAGAGTGTGACAGCGATGCGGATTTCAAGACTTGTAGGGAGTGTTTATACCTACAGCATGTGCTTTTGCTTGTACTTATGGGTGTAACATAGTAAATTGGGAAAATGAAAAAATTGACTAATTTGTTCTGTAGACATGATTTAGACTATTTTCCCATTATACTTTAATAATGCAGAATTTTTCTTATAGTTTAAAACAAATGTGCAATTATTAATTAGAATCTAACAAGATATCTACATAATATTTTTTGCAATATTTTACTAGCCATTGTGTAGTTTTTTGTTATTAAAAAGTTAAAGAGTTTTACTTTTAGTTATTTACAACATTCCCCAAAACACTAATATAAATATTGGAAATACTATGAAACTTTTATAATTAATCTGAGAAACAATGATAGCAGTAACGCTGATTTTTAGAATAGTAATCGAGCATTATACTTTGATTTTTCTAAAGTGGCCTAGTGTTATCGGCCACTAATAGAAAAGCGAAGTAGAATAACTTAACAACGCGACTCGTTCATCCAGCGACCACATATCGTTACCTCGGTGAGTGCTCCTTGTGAAGTGACCTTTAGCCCCTGCCTCCATACCGCACCTGCACGACTGTTCTTCGACGATTCCACGTTAGCTGACAGCAAAGTTACCACACGTAGTTACGGATTTTATACCTTTTTATAATTATAAATTTTAAGTAACTTCAAAGAATGATAATTTCTACGAGTCCCTGGCGCATTTGATTACAGGAGAATTGACCAGCAATTTGCTTCTCTTCTATTGGGTATTGCTCCCTATTTGCAACACCTACTCTTTCTTTAGACAAACTGAGCTTTTTATAAGCTTCTGAGACATGTATTTTTACCTTCAAAAGAGTCCTGATGCTGTGACTTGCGCGTTGTTCTTTTCTTCGTTTAACGTAGATTCCGATGTTGCTGTGTCTTTCCTCTCTGTAACCATGCGAATTCATTCTCATTCTCACATATTTTATATTAATCCGTATAATTTACAACAGATCTAAAATATTTATACAATAAGTGTCAAATGACAATTTTAATCTTCAGTAGCAATTTCAAGAGCTGAAAGAAAACGTATTATTCTTATTATAAAGTGCTCCTCTAGACTCGTGCACGTGTTGTATCATTGCAAGTTACGATCCTTGCTACATTTCTAATTAACGACACATTAATTATATTTCACATTAGATTATATTATATTCACCTCTATTTTTGAGCAGTATTGATCTTAATTTCTTAAGATGCAATTCGATTTGTTCCGACTATCAAGCGGGAGGTCGTGTCGCACTTTCAGCTGCTGCCTGCTACCGTGGCCTTCCTGAAACTAATGAATGTCTGTTCCGAACCCTTGTCGGCATAACGATTCTCTGCTGGTTTCTAATTGGTCGACAGTAGAACGATCTAGTGTTCCGTGGCTTCTCTGTTTATAGCTTGAGTCGGCGGATTATTGGAAGTAGTAGGGTTCTACTTATACTATTCATTAAAATGTGTGACCTGGCACAATATGAATGATATACCTAATCATATAAAACGAATGATATTATAATAGATTCATTACAGATATACTGTTCAATTCAATAAAGTTATTTTATTCTTAAATAAATGACAAATTTTTAAGAAGGCTTATCATTTAATTTCACTACTATTACAACGTACATAAATTGCAATATGACGATTTATCTTCTTCTCAATTCTCCTTTAAAACAATAAAGCTATTTGTTTTCATTTACAAAGTGGAACATGTGATCCTAGGTAATATTGAGATATTTCATACAAACATTATCGCTTAATTACGTAATAATGCATAAAACAATTTCTGGCACTGGAAAGAAAAACAATATTAATTTTATTCGCGTATGAGAATTAGTCTTCGACATATCGAGAATGAATATGATCACTCGTGAATAAAATTATATTTTTACCCCATTTAGCTAAATTACTCTTACAAATTACCTGAGAAAAAGAGTGGTTAGGTTTTGAAGGTTTATATATGTAAGTTTATTCTATTCTGGGTAATTTTTCACGATTCGGCATATAACAAATTATTTATTTTTAATCGCTTACGAGGAGTTCAATTTTATGCTGTAGTACTTTTCTTTCATATTTTCCTATCCTATACGTTGTACTTTGTAGAAAAGAAGACAGAAGTCCAATATCCTCTTTATATTAATAGAAGTAGAAGCTAATTTAATGCAGATTGCTGATTTAAAGATGTTTTCCATGAATTTTACACAGATGTCAGATGAATGTAACATTTCTCAGGTCAGCCAACATTAGCAAAGTCAGCCGACATTAGCAAGGCCTTGCACACGGTTACCCTCTTCCGGTCGGATTTCGATTAATCGGGATTTGCTGTCGATAACACGTCAAGTTCTCTGCAAACGGCGTGGCATCAACGTGAAGTTTGGTGGATCAGTGGGCGGTATTAAGGTTCGACGTATCGTCCATCGTCAAGATTCGTGCAAACTCTGTGTAGAGGGCTGGTGGCACTACGGCGGTCGCCACGTGTCAAATGACGAGGAATTATGACCAGTTTTTGACATATCTCTCTTAGAACACTAAGAGACAAAATTTTCTTTGAAAGAGATAATAAGTTCCCTTTTCTAATGACACTTCCACAACTTTTCAGCAATGAGAAAAACGTTGAGAAAATACGAAGCATGCCATATCTCATGTGAATGAGTGACTACGTTCAAAAAGAGGAAAACTTTGATGACAAAGTACTGACAAATGAAAATTTAAATTATGTTATTAAACTACTATATTCATTATTTTAGATATGTTAATAAAATGTGAATGGTTATAACAATATTTTCATACTATTGCAAAAATGAAAAGAAAATATTACATCGCATACTTTCATAGCCAAAAAATATCTTTTGTATATGATATAAAAAAATCGAATGTGTTTTATCGTGAATGCAGTCACAGTATACGTAAATAGTCTTTTGAGTGCTGTAAGAAGTGTAAGCATTTAAGATATGGAAATGATATAAACAATTACACGATTTACATTGTTTCACGCGTTGCAAATCTTACGTAACGAACTAATGACAAAACTATCCCTCACGTCCACGTCAAACACACTCGAACCTTGCGTAATCGAGTAATCGCTTTTCATCTACAAAAGACGGCAAAATAAGGGTCCTAGGTACCACGATTACCAAGATCTAGACAATTAGTAGAAAAGTTTTGATTATGTAGAGTTTTGCCAAAAAAAGCCTCCCTCTTGGACTAATTTGCAAGATGTTTCATGTTAAAAGATAAACATACTTCTCATCACGTCAGAAGAGAACTGTTGCGTTGGATCAAGTGAGTCTCAAACCTATATAGTGTTTCCTGCATCTTTTAATTCCACTTCTCCTTTGCTCTAGCACAGCTTCTCTCGGACTCAACGTGCTACGATCTGTATATTTTCTAACCGTTTTCATTTCAAGAACGTTCATAATTTGTTGCGTTTCGCATATCTCTTGGAATAAAGTTAATCCTAATTGATGTAATATTTTTTGTCAATGCGCATTTGAAGCTAGAATTTACTGCTACAATTTGCATTTAAATAAAAGAATAAAAGTTCTTTTAAATTATTGAAAAACATTATCATTATATATCATATGTATTTAAATCTCAAGAGCATGCTACAATATAATATATTCAAGAAGAAGAGGGTGTTCTATCTATACAAATGATCATTCTTAGCTATGAATGTATGCGATGTAATATTTTCATTTCATTTTTTTAATAGATCTATTCAAGAAATTCATGTAATTAACTCCCAGACATTATTGAGTAATTTTCTGTTGATTGCAGTGATACACGGTACAAAATTGAGACGACTTTATTAGTGTGTAGCGTTAGCTACACTGCGCTGACCTGGATGGCCGAGGTGGCTAAGAGCGAGTACCGACTCAGCGCTTCGGTCCAAAAGGTCGCGGGTTAGAGTCCCGATTGATTGATTGATTTTTTCGTGTTACCGGGCGCAACTGCTTCGGTCATTAGTCCCGTTAGTGTAGTGCATGTTTTTTCTCGGGAGACGGCGGTGATCTTCCCCCACTGGATGGCGAGATCCGGCGCCTACCTACCGTCGGCTAGTGGGGCTTCACCCTAACCAGGACTCTCCCACCAGCGGGGCACTGCCCCAGCAGGGACAAGCTCTGAGCTCCCGACCGGTCTCCCGGAATATGTGGTAGTGTAGTGCATGTTAGTGTAAGTGTGTGTGTAAGGGGAGAGGATGGGACAAGGAAGAGGAAGGACAGATCGCGCGGGGTCCGTGGCCCGTTTGGTAGGGTACTGCTGCGGCATTCTCCTGGTTTTGATCGGAGAAACCACGGAAAACTACCGATCAGAGCAGCCGGCCGCTAGAATTCTCCTCGAGACAGCGACTGAATTCGACCTAGCTGAAACGCTAGTGTCGAAAATCCTACCGCTATCAGGATTCGAACCTAGGCGCTGCAGTGACATCAGTTGATGCACTGAGCTACCGCTCCCGGTATTAGAGTCCCGCGTTGGGTATGGTTGTTGGTCCCTTGTCTTTGTATGTGTTGTCGCGGCGGGTCTCGCGTTCTGCTGACTCCAGATCAGAGGAGTGAGCAAGTGTATTTTCGAATATGCGTCCCATGGGGATGTAAAGGGTAACCGGCGGACGACTGAATAAAAGCCCTAGGAAAAAATTAGCTTCACAACACACAATTCTCGCACACCGAAACAGGTTATCGTAATGACTTACGAACCCACGCTTTCATATACTGTCGGTATAATGAAACATTTTAAGGGCATTTCACAAGATACGCGAGAAAAAAAAGCCATGTCATATTCCACGGGGCACACGCCACTGAAACCGTAGGTTGCTCCGAGGGGCATTGTGTTTCCTGTAACCTGTCGCTTTCGCTGTGGCGCCGGAACAGGGCAATTGCCGCTTGCACATGTTCCTGCGCGACCTGGAATGCCGACGGGAACACGAGAGCCACAATTTTCTCATCCAAACTACAGGTACACCTTGCGCAAACATACGGCACAGAGCAAAGACGTAGGAGTGTAGCTTGTAAGAGGCAAGAACCCCAGTGCATGAGCAAACAGGATTGTGTGAACAACAGATGCAATTAAGCAAAGGAGTTGGTATTAATAAAACATCAAGGCAAGAATTCTTCAATAGGATTCAAGTCTTGAACGGATAGGATTTCAATAGAATTCCCATTCAAGTTATGAACGATGAGATTAATACAATTATTTCACACGTGGATTGTAGATTAATAGCCTTTCAGAAGTCAAAAATCAACCATTCCGAAATGTATTCGCTACGAAGATTATAAGCTTGAGATTATCATTTTCGTCGTTCACCTCTTCTTTACGTGACATTTATGGGAGCCTAATTACGGAGAATGCGTTCTTTTGCTCTTTCAGATTTTGGGCACTATGTTTGAATTGATTTTCAAGAACTGACAAAACTGAAAAAAGGTTAATTCTACAGGAACTACAGCTCCAACGCTAATTAATCAAGTTGAGTGACAAGAGCGACAATCAATTAAAATTACAGGACATGTCAATGCTTCATCTCTGAAGCCACATGTACAAGGAACCATGTACACAAAGAACACAAACAGGAAATTCTAAATTCATTTAGATAAATTTCTGCACCGACATCAATCTGAACAAGTACAAAATCCATAGTAAATCCATTGAGTTACGGTTTTCAGAATTGGGCTTAATAGCTGTATTTTTCGATAAATCAATTAACAACGTAAAACTAGTTTGTTTTTACTTATATTGTGATTTGTTGTTTCAAGGCCACTTGCGCGATTACAGTATTACAGATCGAATTGCAACCTACGATTCCTCTCTTACTTCTAATTTTACTAAAGTATTTAAAGTCCAACTGTTTATTTTCGTCTGGACCAATTTAATTCATTATTTATTGCAAGTATTCATAGTTTATTCTTACTCTCATTTCAGTGTGGAATCGCTCAAGGGCTTTAGAAAAATGAATAATATGCGAGTCGACAGACGTGCACTTACGGGATTCCAAGTTATGAAAATTTACATAGGATTTTTCATATCTAATTTTAAACTACTTGAATAAAAAACACGTTAATCGTCCGAAATATTATAATTTTGCTTTAATAAATTCACAATATCCAATCCAGGAGCTCCATTGACGCATCTACAAATAAACACAAATAACAAATATCACAATACAATAAAAATTGTGACCTTCATATAATATTTACAACACATTGACACAATAGCTTTCACTTTCTCACAGCCATGTTAACACCGAGCCTCTCTTATTAATACTCCTTATATCTACACGTAACACAACTTGGTCTTCCTACATAAATTTTAAATGTTTGTACACTTTCCTTTCGGTGCGCACTGCATTTTCGGCCGGCGAAAACACGTGGTAAGTGCCTTCCGTGGTAAGTATTAACTCCCTGTCGTCTTGTGGCTTCGACGCGTTCAATTTTATAATTTAAATCCGATTTTTAAAAAAACTTCTGTCCTTTAAAAATTCATTCACTTAACAAATTATGGTTTGAGTACTTGATTACTCCATCCGATGCTATTTCCATTTGTTAACAACAACCCCGAATTATTCCACAAATGAACTGCGCAGCCGGCTCTACGTCCGAACTTTACCATAACCAAGAACGTTCTACGCAAATCTTAATGGCCGCCTTTGAACTGTCCCCTCCTGCTTAACCGTCCTCTCCTCCTTAATTACGTGTCTGCTAACTACTGAGCATTGTCTTCAATCATCGAGCACACATGCTTTTCCCATTGGCTGTCATTTCGCACATTTATTTTATTGGTTATTCTTTGATATTTGCCATTTTTAATATATTATTATGCATTTTTAAGCACGGAAATTTCTCATGTGTCCCAATTTGTACATTTTGTTTTTCATTAGTTCTCACGATGGTCACTTCCTGCTCTTGCGTATTATTTATATTTTATTTCTCTCGTTCATTTTAACTTCTTTTATACTTTTCACGTATTTCTTTTAACAATTTGTGATGGTCCTCATATAAACTAGAATAACCTATAGGAGTATGCGTATTTTTATGAAAAATTATGCATACAATATCAATTCTAATTAATTATTTTATTTCATTCCCAAAATAGTCTTATTTAACGTCACTATTGTTCTGAATATTTATCTCGAGAATTTTGAAACCACTCGTATAATAGAATACCTGTGATGATGTTTATGAAGGAAAAATATATGAAAAGTAAATATGAATATCATATGAATAACAAACTTTAATAGGAATAAAGTCTATTAAAAACAAATACATTGAAAAATTAAATACAGATATAAATTATAAAATGTCAGAGGCGAAGTATGACGTTGTTGCAAAGTTACCGCAACATTGACCGTGTGTCATCACCTCTGCAAGGGAGGGAATTCATCAATCACCTCTGCAAAGGATGTTGCAATTCCTCGTGCACTCCTATGTATCTCTCAGCCTTCTTCAAGGAATTTCTTGATTTTTGTTTCCCGAGAGATACTTAGCTTTGATTTATTTAATATTTTGTCTTAGAATTATAGATCAAATTAAACTATACTTTCTTAATGAAAGTAATGATGGAAGACAAGGCAATATTCAACTTAAGTCATAATCTTCTCTGTTGGTGACCCTACGTCCGCATCTTCGAGTAGGACTTGGACTTGCTAATTTCGAAGATTCATTTTTTAAAAACATTTCACACTATCAACTGATCAACTTTTCCATTTGTAAATTTTTTTTATTTATTTATTTATTTATTTATTTATTTATTTATTTATTTATTTATTTATTTATTTATTTATTTATTTATTTATTTATTTATTTATTTATTTATTTATTTATTTATTTATTTATTTATTTATTTATTTAATCTCGTTCCTCTCCTAACGAATTCGCGCGTGAGTGTAGCAAACATTCTAAACTAAAAAATACTCGAACACTAAACATGGAGTGAAGCAGTTGCAAAGCCATAACTAATCCGCCGCGCGCACCCTCTCCAACACTAAACACTCGCGTGATTGCTCTGGCAATCAGCGCGCGCGGGCGCGGGCGCGTGCGTGGGAAGGCGGGCGATCGGGGCGGAACAAAGCGGCGGCGGCGGCGGCGGCGGCGGCGCGGCCGGGGGTTAGTCCTGAACGTCACTCGCCGCCTGCCAAAGCGCGCGTTTTTCATCCCGCGCGCCGCGGACAAAAGGAGCGCATTAGTTAATGAAAAACGCTCCGGCGCCCGCGGCCAGCGACACGCCCGGGGCGACGGTCACCGTCTCCCCTCGCTGCCTTAGGCCTCATTTCACTAGGAAAATGGGGCTGAGGAAGAGTAGGTCGCGACGGGAAATTGCAAGTGAGAAAGAAAAGGATTGATTGATAAGTGGTTCTGAGAAAGTCAACTGATATTGTAGTTACTTCCGTAAGTAAAGTGCATTTCTATCGTGAGAGGTGGTGATGATCTTCTCCTGCTGTATGGCGAGATCCGACGCCGACCGGTTAATCGACGCCGACACCGGACGTCGGTTCGCGAGACAACTCTTAAGTTCCCGTCTGGTCTCCCGAGAACTATGGGTGTGTAGTACATATGCAAATGTATATATAAGTAAGAGGTGAGGATAGGAATGGAAGAGGAAGAGAAGATCGAACGCGGTCCTTGACCCGTTTGTAAGGGAACAGCTGTCATTCGCCTGATATTGATTGGAGAAAGCACGGAAAACTACCGGTCAGGGCAGCCGGCCGCTGGAATTCTCCTCCAGACAGCGACTGAATTCGACGCGGAGACTGCGGGCGGCGCGGAACGGAGTGAGGCGGGGCGGGTTGGGTGGTTATGGGGTGAGGCGGAGTGGGGGGACGTGGCGGGGCGAAGTGGAGCGGGGTGAGGTGGGCCTAAACGGCGCGGGGAGGAACGGGGCGGGGAGGAACGGGGCGGGGAGGAACGGGGCGGGGAGGAACGGGGCGGGGAGGAACAGGGCGGGGGAGGAGGAACGGGGCGGGGAGGAACGGGGCGGGGAGGAACAGGGGGGGAGGAACAGGGCGGGGAGGAACGGGGCGGGGAGGAACGGGGCGGGGAGGAACGGGGCGGGGAGGAACGGGGCGGGGAGGAACGGACGGCAGGGCGGGAGGAACGGGGCGGGGAGGAACGGGCGGGGAGGAACGGGGCGGGGAGGAACGGGGCGGGGAGGAACGGGGGCGGGGAGGAACGGGGCGGGGAGGAACGGGGCGGGGAGGAACGGGGTGGGGAGGAACGGGGCGGGGAGGAACGGGGCGGGGAGGAACGGGGCGGGGAGGGAAAGGGTCGGGAAAAACGGGACGGGGAGGAAAGGGTCGGGAGAAACGGGGCGGGGAGAAACGGGGCGGGGAAGAACGGGGCGGAGCAGAGCGGGGAGGAGCAGGGCGGAGTGGGCGGGACGAGACGGGGGGGGGGGGGGGGGGGGGGGGTGCGCTGGCGAACGGGGATTAGCGCAGTGTGGCTGAACAAAGAGTGATTGATGAGAGCGCCTCCGCGATTGGAAAAATGCATTAATGCACCGGTTAATCAACTGCGGGCCGCGCCGGGTGTCGGGAGGACGCGGCGCAGCGCGGCGCGGCCGGCGGGCAGTGTCTGCAGAACCAGACCCCGCGCTCCCTGGGGACTGCATCTTTAGATGAAGAGCTTTTCACGCGATCGGGGGAAGAGTGATCTCCTTTGGAATTAAGAAAAGTGATCCCACAGACTACTTTTCGGAAATTGCTTCATGACAACCGGCAAGAACTGGTATTAACATTAACATCATATTACCAAGGAATTCTCTATGTTATTTTTGATCCGTTTAAGCATTATATATTTCCAAATGAATGATTTATCCATAATTGTGACTTAATTTATGAGAGATATCTAGAGTTAATGAAACCTATCATAGGTCCATTCTGTTGAGTAAATAAAATCACACGACATTCTTTTCTACTGTATAACCAAATACGTGTTATTTTATTAATTCAGGATAGCAGAGGTATCAACCACAAGGTAGTTGTTGTTGATACCTCTGCTATCCTGGAGTAACATAATATCTCTATTGCCACTACGGAAAGTATTATTTGGGTATCTTAGGAACATTCAATCCTTATCGAGGCAGCTATTTAAGCAGTTGCAAAAATATCATGGCTGTGCTGTTGGAACTGGAACATTGACAAAACATTTTGGATGATGCCGTGATTGCTAGTGTAACGAAGGTAGTGAAAGTGTTTTGTGTTTCGCAAGATACACAATTCAAGATACATGCACTTCATCAAAAAAAGAATACTAAATGCCAGAGGGAAGAAAGAGTGCGTTGGGTGATTAAGTAGGATTGTGAGGAAAAATGACAATAGTACATCTGCGAAAGGGAATGTGAACTGACAGATACGCTCGCTAACAATGTCAGCACCAACGAGATTGAATATTACTACATACACCCTGTGGTTTTTGAAGGACGCTCTCGGTACTTAGAGATGCCATGTTTTCTGTTGTCAAAACATTGGATTGACGTCATATTATATTAACAGTATTGTTAGGATATTATACTGAGCGCATTGTTTATTTGTACTACTCTACGGTTCATCGATTTTTAATCAGCTTATAGGACACCTGAGTTTTCACTACTTAATGTTACTGCAAAATCCCGAAAGACAAGCGTCAAAAAATAATTGACGATTGCCGCTGAAGAATAAGGAGCATACGAGAAAATGGGTCATAGATAACAAAATAGATAAATGAGCTACAATATCAAACTTGCTAGTGTGCCGACGATCTTCTCTTTCCGTGAACACTTGAATACTCAGAAGCTAGAAAAACGGCCACGAACTAGATTGTAATGTTCTTTTTAAATACTTATTTTTGGTCATGAAAACTGATAAGAAGAGGATGGCCACACTGTCTTCACTGTTCGAAAATGGCGATCCCATGTTCAATTTGCTTCACAGATGATAGAACCTCAGCCAATCTACGTAGTTCTTTTTCTAAGTCATCGGTCAGTACCGAAATTGCACGAAAGACAGCTCTATACGAAATTATAATTGTAAGCAGAGAAGGCCATTACTGAAGGAGTACAATTTCTAAGACTTTCTTTAAATGGAGTGTTTGAAAAAATGAATAAAATAAATCACACAATTTTTTGAATTTAAAGTCCTTTACGTTTTTCAGGTACTCGCATCTCAGTTACGTATTTACGTACGGTAAAATGAAATGTCAGACACTCATTATCATAATTCAAATGAATACCCAAGATTTTTAAAATTTAGAAGCAAGGAACAAAATAGGTAGAAACACAAACAACCGAGCCGGGAGAGGATAAAGTTAGACTTGAAGATATTTGCAACTGGTAAATAAGTTTTAGTTGCATAATCTACGCTCTATTCTCTTTTGTTGACTTTTATATAAAAATATTAGTTGTGATATAAAATAATAGAACTGCATTTAAAGAAAAGATATTGAACAATTTCATTTAATTTTATTTTTATTGCATTGCCTATTATTAATAAAAATATTCCTAAAATTGAAGTATCTGAAAAAATTAAAACAGTTATGTTATTGAGCTCGTGTTATTGAGGCGTCGTTAGCCGAAATACTTACGTTCCTGAAGTCACGAAAGTTAAGCAATTCGAGACACATCCGATTATTCATGGGTGACCTTCTGGGACTCCGGTTACCAACGGCGCCGAGCCCCTGTGCGAAGGGATAAAAGGCACCAAGTGACTGCGACGTGACGAGACTTGACAGACAGACAGACAAACAGACAAACAAACAAACAAAAACTCTTAACGGAGGATTACTGCTGACCATTACTGAGGATTACTAATGACCAACAATGATTTGGAAACGCGCTGCTCCGACGAAGATGCAACAAATAAACAAAAACAAATAAAATCTAATTTATATATTTATATATGTTTATGTTATTATTATATTTATTTATTTATATTATATATATATATATATATATATATATATATATATATATAACGTAATATAAGAAATACTGTTGCTAAATTATTCATGATGAAGGGTCTTAATTTAATCCCACGAACCGAAAGTGAACAATGATTACATAATGTTTTTTTGCAAGGAGTGAAAAGCCTCTAATATCATTGATTTTTTTCAACAATAACTCTTCTGCGTCTTCTTAGAGACAGTAATTTAGGGTGCAGGCACTGTAAGGACATTAAATCCTTCGAGTTGTCATTTAGCCCGATTTACATACTTTTTTTTGACAAAGGACTCCGGACTTTTAGCGAACTCGCAAATGCGCGGTATGGCTCAAGGAACACAAAAGCGACACGGCACATGCGCGCATTAGTTAAAATGTCGGAACCCTTCGTCGAAAGGAAGTGTGTAAATCATATCTGAAGATCCTCCAGCTTTTCGCCGTCGTCGGAGTACTGGAGGCCAGCTACCATAAGACTTCAAAAATTCGAAGTCGCAAGTACAATGCCGCCCTCAGGACGGTGAATTTTCGTACTGACGGAAAGTCAACAGTATATGTCACGCATGTGGCATAAAAAAAATCGAGTTAGAAATTATATACCACTGGTAATTTGTCTAACGAAATATGTAACTACAGATTACTTTTCGGCCATACCAGAAATGAATGATTTTGATGAATGACCAGATATACCAGATTGAATGACGGATGGGTGATTTGAGTGATGATGAAACAACGATGAAAAGGCAAAAGAAACGAGAGAACCCCGAGAAAACCTTCCACTAAACTGTTTTGTACACCTCGCATTATTTATGAATCGACTGGGATTTGAGTTATCCGGCACCCAGAGAGGGAATGCTAGAGTTCTGACTACTGCACCCCTCCTTCACCAATATTCCCTTCGAACATGATTAACTGAAACCGATAAGTTGCTGAGAAAGTGAGTCACTACCTGACTCTACCAGATACCTGCATGAGGTACGCTTCCTTGCATGATTGGTTATCGTTTGCGGGCGCGTCAACTGATAAAGTCAATAATCCCGTAAGTGTAGAGCATGTTTTATCGCGAGAGGTGGTGGTGATCTTTCCCGCTGAATGGCGAGATCCGGAGCCGACCAATCCGTAGGCTTGTGGGGCTATCCCCAACGAAGTATCTCCAACAAGCCTGGCGCCGTCCCACCCAGTACAAGTTCTAAGCTCACGACTCGTCTCCCAACATCTTTTGTAGCGTAGGGTAAGTATGTGTAATGGTGTGTAAGTAGAGAGTGAGGATTGGACAAGGAAGGGAAACGGAATATTGCACATAGTCCGTGACCCGTTTGATAGGGTACTGCTCCGACATTCGCCTGTTGTTGATCAAAGAAATTACGAAAAACTACTGATCAGAGCAGCCGCCCGCTAGAATTCCTCTCCAGACAGCGGCAAAATTCAACTTAGTAATGTACGACTAGTTTCGAAAATCTTACCACCTTCGGAGCTCGAACCCTAGGATCTTCCGGTCAGAGGCACTGCAGTGACATCAATTAATGCACTGAGCCACCTTATACGGTGCGCTAGATTGAAATATCCCTTAAACACGAGCTTTGGGTACATTTGAAAGCAAACCCGAGTCGAAAATACGGATGCGGAAAATGGCTAAATGACCACTTTCTCAGAAGGAATAAAACTAAACGTAAATAAAGTGTAATATTCCCAATAATTGTCCAACATCACCTACTAAATAACAAAAAATAACCAACCATTTCTTCTATCGTAGCTCCAGTCTAAAATGATTGATTTTTCGTGTTTCCGGGCGCGTCAACTGATTTGGTCATTTAGTCCCGTACGTGGATGGCGAGATCCGGCGCCGACCTACCGTCGGCTAGTGGGGTTTCTCCCTAACCAGGACTCTCCCACCAGCGGGGCACCGCCCCAACCAGGACAAGCTTTAAGCTCCCGACCGGTCTCCAGGAATACATGTTAGTGTAGTGCATGCTAGTGTAATTGAGTGTGTGTAAGGGGTGAGGATAGGACAAGGAAGAGGAAGGAAAGATCGCGCGCGAAAATTCTGCCGTCGTCAGGACTCGAACCTAGGACCTCCCAGTCAGAGGCGCTGCAGTGATATTAGTTAATCACGGAGCTACTGCTCCCGGTCAGCCCAAACCTGTCATGAACCTCACGTACGCCATGTCGTTCCCGAAACTGCATCTAGGACCTTGCGAGACTCCTCTTCCGCAGCGCCCGGTGGCCAGTGGCCAGGCGGTTGCGGACCGCTCCTCGCTTCTCAGCGCGCATCTGCATACTGGGACACGATCAGGGGCTAATCGGCTATTCAAATATATTCGCGAGCGACCGTCGCCGACGCTGCTAATGAAGTTCGCTGAGGTGCTCCCGCGCTCGCCCATCACCGCCGCCATCTTGCGATTGGCGGACTTTCTGTCGTTCTCGGCAACGCTGTCCCCAACGTTGATGTTTCTTGTGCGTACGGTAATTTTCGGTTCTGGAATACACGCGGAATATCAACAAATGGTAATGGTTCGTTATGGTAAATACGATTTTGGATTATTCATTTATTGCATATTTCGACGACAAATCGTTTCTCCTTGTCAATTCAAATTTAAACCGATGATAAAATTTTTCTTTCAAAGTTTTACATATTCAATTCGGAAAATAATTAATGTTTTTAAATTACATTATATAACCTAATTCTTTTATACAGATTATCCAGACTTACCTCTGGCCAAAAGAGAACACTATATGCCTCTTATAATAATGATGAGGGAACGTGTGAAACATTTACGTAAAACCTTAATGAAAACACAGAAAACGCCACTGTCGTCCAAGAAATAGTGATCATATCATTTATCCTGTATAGATCTGTATTGTGCTCGAGCACAATTAGAACCTATTGAATTCAACAATTCAATGTGATTCACACTGATTACTGCACCGGAGCGCATCCTCCCATGTCTTTGCGACTCTATTTTGCTATTTTCTAGGGGCAATCGCCCCGGGCCGGGCTCCTCTATTGCGAATTCCCAAAAGGCCGAGACTCATCGTTACAACGCCCACAGCCAGAGCCCGCGACCCGTGGTACAGATGACAACAAAAAAAAAGAAAAGCATTTTTGTATTTTAAAATATTAGAGATCATTATGACATCATTGTTTGGGGTCATTACAATTCGTGTCAATTTGATGCGGGTTAGTCTGAACATTTTGTGGAATATAGTATAATTACAGTAAGTGACGGTTTAGATGTAGTGAACATAGATTGTTAAAAAGCCTCTCCTCATTATTTATTAATGTATTGCAAATTTATTTAAATTCCCATTTTTGAGTACGTATTTTTATATTAATACAAAATTTCAATTAATAGTACCTTTACCAGATATTCTAATTGAGTGTGAATTGAGTATTCGAATAGTGTTCGAAATGAGTGGAATGAGTGAGAAGAAAAAGGAAGTCATTCTTAAGTCGAAATCACATAAAAAGTACTTCATTATAAACGTCACGAGACACATAATGAAAGTAATATACGTATACTGCCTATATCCAAATTATACAGGCAGACACAATGGATTCTAATCAATAGGTTGAATACATTTGTATCGTCGAAGAGAATTACTTTTTTATGAAAAAAAATGTGCAGAATTCAACATGACAGAAGGACAATTTTCGAGTTGACTGCACTCGTTAGATTTTTTATTACAGAAGCGCCAACGTAAACAATTTTTATTACAAACAGCATTAAAATTGCGGAATACATCATTCGTTACACGTGTTTAATTACGGGATATTTGCATAATAATAAGAGGTCAATGTTCCATCGAATTTGTTATTGCAATGCTGAGCGTACATTCCTTGACAGTTTAAATCTGTGTTACGAATGGTTACCTAAATAAAATCAAACACAACTAAACTCAACAAAATCCTGATATTATTATATTTCCTATTCAAAGGCCCAACTCAAAAAGTCGTATTCTTAAAACCTTTATTTTAGCCTGGCTAGATATATCTGATTAATATTGTCGTTCAATATAATTTGAGAACACAGTTTTTCAGATCAGAATTGAAGACAAAAAACAGATACAGACGTAATAAATCATGGTCGGTTATGCATACGAGATACCTCACATTCTTCTATTAATAATAACTAATATCTGCAACATGAGTGCAACAACGTAGGAATGTGAATTTCGAAGCGGCATGCATAAAATCCGTAGATATTGAAATTAGTGAAATAGGACGCTGAATACGAGTATATGCGATATGACTCGCGGGTAAAATGAGAATTATCGAACGTTGGATTGGCAGACATCGCACAAATCTGCCGCAGTCCGTGGTGGAAATCGCCAACCAAATCGGAGCTAGACCTAGTTGTACCTCAAGGCAAAGACGACTGGAAGAGACCTAACGGCCGTTCCCTGCTACGTGGGTCCAAAAACTAAAAGTGTCCTCGGTCTTCCTCTCTCTTTTTCTCAATCTCTCTCTCAATCTCTCTCAATCTCTCTCACAATCTCTCTCACAATCTCTCTCTTTCAATTTCTCTCTCTCTCAATCTCTCTCTTACAGTCTCTCTTTCAGTCTCTCTCTCTTTCAGTCTCTCTCTCTCTTTCAGTCTCTCTCTCTCTCTTTCAGTCTCTCTCTCTTTCAGTCTCTCTCTCTTTCAGTCTCTCTCTCTCTCTTTCAGTCTCTCTCTCTTTCAGTCTCTCTCTCTCTCTTTCAGTCTCTCTCTCTCTTTCAGTCTCTCTCTCTCTTTCAGTCTCTCTCTCTCTCTTTCAGTCTCACTCTCTTTCAGTCTCTCTCTCTCTTTTTCAGTCTCAATCTCTTTCAGTCTCTCTTACACTCACACACGCTTCCTCTCACACACACACTTCCTCTCACACACACACTTCCTCTCACTCACATGAAATGCCATGAACATTCTCTCTCTCTCTCTCTCTCTCTCTCTCTCTCTCTCTCTCTCTCTCTCTCTCTCTCACACACACACACACACACACACACACACATATACACACACACACACACGTTCCATCCCAAAGAAGGTTCGCCTTCATTCAGAACATTCTTCAGCCACAGCTACTAGAACTGACTACACACACACACACACATTCAGCACGTGCGGCCGCCGTATTTCCACGTGCGGGTAATTGGCTAGCGTCGGTGTAATTCCTCAGGGTCCGCTGCCACCTATAACTGCGTCAGCCAATTACGAGCGAGCGGCCGGTTCGCCCTGCCATGCCGGTGCATGCGGAGCGGGCGGCGCACGTCGTGCATGCCGATCTGCAGCGGCGCGTTCGCAGCCGACAGACTGGCATGTGGGCGTTGCATCGGGGCGAGCTCGGCCAAATTTTTATGCAGGTTGATTTGATTTGTTTTCCCCGCATTCATTCTTCGCCAACTGCTCTGGAACTAGAGAGCAAACAAAATATCTTTTGGCCTTTTTCTGGCACTTCTCAAATTATATTTATTTGCTTTAAAATTATTAACCCTCCTTTGAAATAATTAATTCTATTAAAAGAATTAACTAACTTTTAAAATTATTTACTAACTTTTAAAACTATGTACTAACTTTTAAAAGTATGTACTAACATTCAAAATTATTTACTAACTTTCAAAATTTTGTACTAACTATCAAAACTATGTACTAATATTTTAAAATTATCCACTAACTTCTAAAGCTATGTACTAACTTCTAAAATTGTGTACCAAAAACTAAAATTATTTACTAACTTCCTATATTATTTACTGCTAAAATATTTACTATCAAAACATGTAAAAACGTAAATATTTGTGTTAAAACGCCTATTATCAAACTGCAAGTACCGACTGAATTCTCATACTCAGAGGGTTACTGCTTACGACTCAACTGGCATCATGCGTCAGCAAGGCTTCAAAGAAGAATCCACTTGCCATTAAATATTTTCTATTCACGATTTGCGTTATGAAACACCAACTTTTTCTATAGGCTTGGCATACAAGAAAGTGTTGCACTGTATTCTATACTATACTATGTTATTGCAGTATTTGTGAAGACTTTTGTTAAAATATTTGTTATATTGCATTTTTAAATGTGTATTTTATTTGTGGTTCTTGAGGAGGAATCTTGAGCATTTTAGAAAACCATGTCGTTCGTTTTTGTTCAACAGCGTTTTTGCTGCTGCTGCTGCTGCGGGCTCTAGTTACACTCGAACTCCTAAAATTATTTACTTAAGTACTTTTAAAACTATTTGCTTCCAAAACATGATTTATTATTTTTTAATAGAGGATGTGCTGTTCGGATCGCCTCCACCCTGCTCACAGTTCTGTTGAGAGTGACTGTGACGTGCCAGCTACAACGTGATGCGCTCGCTCAAGATTTTTCATAAATGATGATTCGTTTTACCAGCATTAACTCTCCACCAGTAAGCTCCAAACCAAAAAACAAACAAAATATACCTAGTCCTCGCGTTTTAAATCACTTTCAATAAATGATCTTGGCTGGTTGACGCCGCGCTGCGTCGAAGGTTGTGTTGCCGACGTTTCGACCATGCCCCAGTGGCAGACCAGCCCTGAGGAAGACCACGACAAGATGGTCGAAACGTCGGCAAGCCTTCGACGCGGCGTCACCCGGACAGCCAAGATCATTTACATGACTCTGGCCGCGGAAGCCTACGACTTCACTTTCAATAAAGTTTTATAGAGGTATTTTTATAAGAAAAGGCCGTTCTGACAGATACGGCTTTGCTAGTGCTGGCTACATAATCAGAAATTTACTTTACAACTTTCTTCAGAAATTTACAGCTTACTTTAGAAATTTGTTTAATTCACCACTAAGGGAGTAATTCTCTACCCAGACAAACCACATTTACAGAGTTGTGCGCCAAAAGCGATACATAAATCACACAAAACTATATTTTCTCCTTATCATATTACCGGTATATACAAAAAAGCAATGAAAATGAAACGTAAAATACTATACAAATCATAACGAATAAGAATTAAATTCTATAGATGAAACACAGCAGAATAGTGCTGTCGTATCAAAAGTAGTAACTAGTGTCTCATACGTCACAAAACAAAACACGAATGAACAAAACTATTAATAATAGTACTAGATTTAGAGATTTTTAAAAATATTCCTTTTATATATTCTACAACATTCCTCCTAAAAATGTAAATATTTCGTTTTTCAAAGTAAAGGAGCTGAAAAAAGTTAACTGCGAATTCGGTTTAGTGCAACTATAAAAAGAAAAATCACCTTTCTTCAATGCGCTCGAGTCTCGAAAAAAATTGAAGACTCAGTAAAATTCACGTGAAAACGTGGCGCTGTGGATCATAACGAAAAAAACCGCAATGAGAGTAACTCCGTAGCACCTTCTGATACACCATTTTCTTCATTCACTTTTAGATCGTTCAGATGACATTCCCAAGACATTCATAACTGGCACGAAATTTTCGGTTTGCGTTACAGTTTGTGATACCGAGATGGCAGCGAAGAGGCGGGAAAGCGACGAGGGCCTGCGAGCGTACTCAAAACGCTGCGCGACACTCCGAAGCAATAGCTTTTAGGATTCGATGAATCGTCGTGATTTTTATGTCGCGTTTTATTGTTGGAGAGGAGTCCCTGAGCCATATAGCGATTCGCTCAGAGCAAGCTCGTCGTAAATCAGGAATATATTATGAAAGTCGCTGCAAAGTATAGTGCTCAGAAATTGCCTGCAAGACGAAGACAATGGTACTCTCGTTTGGTCGATCGTAAACGGGGTTGTAAGATTCAATATAAAAATAAAACAGGATTTCCTCACTCACATGCGTATATGTCGCTGTTTCCGATGTCGGTTTCCATTCTCGAACATTATTGCCTGGATTTGTTCTGCGTTTCGTTTTTCTCTTGGTTGCACCGCGTTATGGTATTTTTTTTATATATACATGTAGTTATGCGTTGAATATTTGTGTAGTTCCATACACTTTTATTTAGCTCTCATATTACTGTTAAATAGAAGACATGGACTGATTTATTATTTCGAGTTTCCTGGCGTGTGAAATATTATGGTCATTAGACCCGTAAGTGTAGTGCATATTTTATCACGGGAGGTGGCAGTAATCTTCCCACGCTGGATGGAGAGATCCGGTGCCGACCTACTCATCGGCTTGCGAGGTATTCCCGCAACCAGGTATCTCCCACAACCGGGGCACGGCGCCAGACGGGACAAGATCTAAGTTATCGACATGTGTAGCAGTGTACTGAATGTAGGTGTCAGTGTGTGGGTGGGTGAGGATAGTCCAAATACTCGATAGACTCGAAAGCTTCGAAAGACTAAAGGCCCATTCACAATGCAATCACAAACATAAGCATAACACATAGACATAGACTAACACAAGCGAAGAGTTGGCGTATTCACAATGTCGAACATAAACACAGGCAAAATAAGAGTTTCTATTGGCTATGAGACGCAGCACACGAATCGACACGAATAGTTCGCCTATCGACTTCGATACTCAATTTTGAGTTAACGAACTGTGATTGGCTCATTCCTTACGTCTGACAAGCATAAGCACAGAAGCTTGAAGCTTGCAAGCTCTTAAGTTAACGTCTTACGTGTTATGCTTATGCGAACGCATTGTGAATGAATCCACTTGTAGACGTAGTCCTAACTTTTATGTTAACGCCATGCTTATGCTTATGTTTGCATTGTGAATGGGCCTTTACGTGTTATGCTTATGCGAACGCATTGTGAATGAATCCACTTGTAGACGTAGTCCTAACTTTTATGTTAACGCCATGCTTATGCTTATGTTTGCATTGTGAATGGGCCTTAAAGATAGTCAAAAGATCGCGCGCGGTCCATGGCCCATTTATAAGGGTTTCGACATTCTACTAGTGTTGACCGGAGAAACCACGGAAAACTACTGATCAGAACGGTGAGCCGCTAGTATTTTCCACCAGGCAGTGGCTTCATTCGTTCCACCTAGTGTTGAAAATCCGCCATGTCGAGACTGGAACACTAGAACCTCTGGGTCAGAGGTACTGCAGTGACATCAGTTGACGCCATGAACCACCTAAGCCAGCAGAAGTCGTAGATCCGTAAGTGTAGTAGTGATTTTTACCATTATCAAAAAATGACGTGCAATGATTGGCTAAAAAACTCTCAAAAGCATTATAAAAATCTCTCAAATGATAATTAGAAAGAAAAAGCCATGAAATAGATCCATTCAATTCACACTTATTTCAGTAGTGAAGAAATTATTGTGGTGACAGAGACGAATAAGATTGAACATGAAGCGTAGGGTAGAGCACGGTACGTGTACCTGTACTTCGCCCTGTTGGGTTTATGATTTCGTATGTCTGTGATTGACTGATTTCTTCGTGTTTCCGGGCTCGTCAACTACTTTAGTCAATAGTCCCGTAAGTGTAGTGCATGTTTTTTTTCTTGTGAGATGGCAGTGATCTTTCCCCGCTGGATGGCGAGTTTCGGCGCCGACCTACCGTCGGCTAACAGGGTTCCCCCTAACCAGGACTCTCCCACCAGCGCGGTACCGCCCCAGCCGGTACAAGCTCTAAACTCCCGACCGGTCTCCCGGAATATGTGGTAGTGTACGTGTGTGTGTGTGTGTGTGTGTAAGGGGAGAGGATAGGACAAGGAAGAGGAAGGACAGATCGCACGCGGTCCGTGGCCCGTTTGGTAGGGTACTGCTCCGGCATTCGCCTGGTGTTGATCGGAGAAACCACGGAAAACTACCGATCAGAAGCGCCGGCCGCTAGAATTCTCCTCCAGACAGCGACTGAATTCAACCTAGTTGAAAAGCTAGTGTCGAAAATCCTGCCGCCGTCAGAGGTGCTGCAGTGACATCAGTGGATGCACTGAGCTACCGCTCCCGGTTTACGTCTGTGAGATCAAAGCGATTTTTGAAAGTTTGTATAAGCGAAGGAGGTTCTGCACTATTTGGTATGCAATTCGAATCTGATTTTCAAGATTAAAATCTCTACATTTTTTAAACAGGAATAGTTGATTTAGACATGAGATTTTTAAAATGGATGGGAAAAATCCTCGCCCAAGATCACTACAAAAAAACAAAAGAAAAAAGAGTAGCAAAAATATAATATGGGAAAGGCCTTCATTGGAATCTGAGTTTGATGAATTGCAATCAGAGCGGCGATGGGAATGAGGCTTGCAATGTGCCTTGAAACGAAATAGACAAAATTGTACGTGAAAAGCCATCCTACACAAAATCGATTTATCTCCGTATTGACAGAGGTGCTAGAGAAGTGTATATGATAACTGTTATTACTGACTGGTTCGCATTAAAAAGTAGATAGTGGTAAAAGTCAAACCTTATTAATATTACAAATTTCCAATTCGTGCAGAAATTGAAAAAAAAAACTATGCAGCTTCTGGCTAGATAACAAGTGTCTGTGTTTTTATGATATATTCACAGGATCTCGACAAATATATAAACAATAAAATTTACGATTATGATTGAGAAATGCCAATATTTATTGTTCACAATATTCCGACCATTCTCAAATTGGGCGTATCGATTGCACTCTCATATTTTGTACATCAACTGCTTACGACTCAGCTGACGACATGCGACAGAAAGTCTCCAAAAATGTACCCGCCTCGAATAAATATTTGCTGTTCACTGTGTTTTGAAAGACCAACTATTTGATATTCTTGGTGTTAAAGAACTGTTGTACTAAATATATTATATTAGTACAATTATTAAACATATTATATTAGTACTATTAAGCTCTTTCCGAATTCTTGAATACAGTTTCGTTAAAATATTTAATTTATTGCAGAGTGATACGACAGTATGTTATGAGTTGTTCTTGAGCAGTGTCGTTCTCCTTTTTCGAAACCCATTGTGTGTGGCTTTGTCCAACAGCTTGTTTTTGCTGCTGCAGACCACTAGCTTTTCAACTAATATACAGAGAGTCCGTCCTGTCGAATAAATTTTCAAAAAAATTATACGTGACAAGAGAAAGTTTATAACCGATGGCCAGCTCAGTAGCCACGCGAACGTTGTCTCCGACCTGCAGACCTCCTCGTCCCACCGGAAGCGGCTCGGCGCCATTGCGATCCCAATTCGCGCACAGGGAACCGAACTCAGTAGAGAGGAAATTTATAACGAGACGATGTGGTCTCCATCCACGAATTTTGCTTTGCGAGCGACGACGATAACGACGATAAGGACGACGACGGCGGCGGCGGCGGCGGCGGCGGCGGCGGCAGCGGCGCCGACCTCTCTTTGTGTGGAGCGCCTGCAGAAAACCCAGGTCCCCTGACACTACCTTCGCTGCTGCTGCTGCTTGTACCTAGAATCGTCTGCAGACGCAAGTGACACCCGTTTCACGCTTCGCAGGTCTCAAAGAAACACGGGCTGTGTGAGACAACACCGGGTGCTGACACGAAAGGAACCCGTGATCACTTGGGACCGATGATTGAAGTCTAGTGACTGCCACGACAATTATGTTTAATTTTTTTTGGACACCAGGGTTATAAACGACAGATTGCATTGCAAGAAATCGATTCACAAAAAGGGGTTTTATGTCCCCGACCAACCTACCTACCTACCTACCTGTTTCCCCCAGCGCCATGCCGCACGTCCTCATTACCCTTCCTCACTGCCTCTACCTCACCGTCCCCACCCTCAGCGCTCGTCCCCAATCCTCATCCTCACTGACCGTCTTGACTGCCCCTCCTCACCGTCCCTACCATCAGCGCTCGTCCTCATTGCACATCCTCACTGCCCCTACCTCACCGTCCCCACCCTCACCGTTCGTTCTTATTAGTCATCCTCACTGCTCTTCCTCACCGTCCCCACCCTCAGTGCTCACCATCACTGCCCTTCTTCACTGCTCCTACCACACCGTCCCCACCCTCAGCGCTCGTCTTCATTGTTTATTCTCACTGACCGACCTCATTGCCCCGTCCCCACCCTCAGCGGTCGCTCTCATTGCTCATCCTCACTTCACCTTCCTCACCGTTCCCACCCCCAGAGGTCGTACTCATTGCTCATCCTCACTGCCCCTTCCTCACCGTCCCTACCCTCATCGCTCATCCTCATTGCTCACACTAACTGCCCTCCTCACTGCCCCTTCCTTACCGTCTCCACCCTCAGCGGTCGCTCTCATTACTCATCCTAACTGCCCTCCTCATTGCCCCTTTCTCACTGTCGCCACCCTCCGTAGTCGTCCTCATTGCTCATTCTCACTGCCCCTTCCTCACTTCCCCCTCCTCATCGTCCCCAACCTCAGCCCTCATCCTCGTTTTTCATCCTCACTTACTGTCCTTACTGCCCAGCTTCACCCCCAGTGTTCCCTGCTTGACGTGGAATACGAAGATATTATGTTGCGAATTGTAAAACTACTTTTGAAATTTGTTTCAAAAATTAGTTTTCGAAGAAATATAAATCTGTTATGTTATAAAAACTATAGTTTGCAACTCACTCATAACATCGCTTTATTTCGTTCATACAAATCTGAAAACTCACTCCTAACGAAACCCGTTTTCAAAATATATGTTAATGTAATACGTTTAACATTATAAACAAGTTGTATAATAGACTATTTTATTTAACTCTCTGATATGTTCGTAGAGTTAAATAGACATAAGTTATACGGAGTTGTATTTTGAACACACAGTTACATAGACATAGTGCGTCCGCTGTCCGTTAAGAACAAAAGAAACAAGCTAATTGCAGCTAAGATGACGCATTAGAACAACTATTCAAAGTTGAAGTATTTCTTATTTTTCGGATTTTGTCTTATGAGGGCAGTATTTGGAAAAGTTTGTACATATCATAATAAAATACATTTTAATTGGGGTATAATATTTTCTTAGGGGTGTGTTAACCTTTTCATGTAGGGAAAACTTACAAAACATTGACAACCACGCGGATGTACAACTTCTAACATATATTACTATAAAATTAATAGTATTAAAAGTATGCAATTATTGATTATTTAATAATATCTAATTATCATGCTTTACAAATCACTTTTTTCGCAAGGAATAAAGATTTCTTATCCAAATACAAAATCATGAAATGATCGATCTCGCCTAAAATCAGTAGCATACATGGAAACAATTTTTTGAGTGTTATCAGATGCATTTTGAAATACATAAATGATTTTGTTAAAATATTCTGACACATGTCATTCATCGCCGCTAATGGAATATTCGCCGTCCAAGCCCATTTCTAATACTTACTGTGTTTGCTTATCACTATGAATACATCAAAGCTGGTGAGGCATGTTTAGCATGCAGTGTCTTCTCACACTAGCATCCACAAACAACACCTTCCTCGTTGTTCGTAAACACAACTGCCGTCAACATTGGCTCTCTCGTGTTTGAGTGGCCTTCAACACACTCCGTGAATAAGACGCATTATACAACACGAGTCCTGGGTGTAGTTGACGTGCTTAAACGCACTATCGTGTTTCCAAGGGACCCGAGGTCTCGCAAGCGTTGAAACTCGGTCTGCAACAAATGAACGTGCATGCAAATACAGCATTTACCCAATCTTCAAGAGTATTAATCTTGGCTGAAAGGTGTTTTAGAGCCTTTTACTGATAAACACACAAACGAACTTCCACGCTTCTTCCTTTCAGCCTGCAAAAGGTGCAGGAGTGCTTTTATACCACTCGCTTGCAAAGCGGCTCGTGGGAGCTGTACAATGAGCTATCTCGCATATAACTCAGGACCGTGAAGTATACGAGAATTACGTTCCTTAATTTGATAACCGCGTTTGCGGGTTTTCTCATTTTCAAGACACCGCCAACGAATTTTAGGTTCTTGTCAAAACAGGGTGTATTTTCTTAATGCTAAAATTACACCCCGTAAGAAGTGTAATTATGATGTGATTTTGACGATGAATAGGACTTACGTGTGACCTCATTTGAGGGACTAATCTCGGCCTTGTAATACCAGCTTTACTCGAGCAGGAAGATCGAGTGGGTACTACAGCTTGCAATCGCACTCATTTTGCCTTCATCCAACACAGCCACCTACGAGAATTTATTACAACAAAGCACGGAGGGTGTTTGTCTTATTTCCCAGTATTTTTCATGAGGATGAAATTGGTACAAGGTACTAAACAATGGCTAAACGTGCAATTGAATATACTTTATTTATGTAAAATATATTCTCAAGAAACAAGTTCATTTTGAAGTAAAATCCCCAGAGCTGACGAATATACTTAATAGGCTCTAGGCCTCTTAACAGACGGGGTCATTGACAGCTATGCGAGTTGATCCAATGAATTGATTACAGCACTAATGGTGAAGTGAAATTTGATGCTCAGTGGTGAGAAATGAATAGCAGGGGAAACGGAAGAATACTTCTGATGAATGTTCCATTTGTCCTCCACACATTTTTCATGGAGGAAACTGGGTAAATAGCCGACCTGGATGGCCGAGGTGGCTAAGAGCGAGTACCGACTCAGCGCTTCGGTCCGAAGGGTCGCGGGTTCGAGTCCCGCCTTGGGCATGGCTGTTTGTCCCTTGACTGTGTGTGTGTTGTCGCGGAGGGCCTCGCGTTCTGCTGACCCCAGATCAGAGGAGCCCGCAAGTGTTTGTCTAGTCAAAAGAAAACTGGGTAAATTCAGAAATAGGATAGCGCCGCAGGGGCGGTTCATGATATTTGTGTTCTTCGATGGGTTCACATAGAAACGAATTTTGATTAGTCTGTATGTTATAAATCAAGTAATGTACATACTACATCCATTTTTTATATGAGAATGTTTGGAATGACAATTTCTATGTGTGTCATTGATAGTTACAAAAAAATAAAAGTTTCTTAAGACGTGCAAGTAATTATTCTTTCAACACAAAACATACAAATTCGCATTATCTCCTATTTTTATTCTTCACGCTCATCGGTTTTGCAACTCGGCTCTTCCTTTCTCCTTGAACCGCGAGTGACGCTTTGTCGCTGTTGAACCACCACCAAAAGGCCCCTCGCTTTCATTCAGCTTGTTCGCGGCCGGATACCGCAGCCATGGTCCAGTGGCGACCATCCATATGAATGACAGCTTGTTTCCGTTAGCTCTGGGGCCGGTTCTTACAGCACAGTGTCAGACCGAGAACAACACAGGCTCTGCGCGCCGGATACAGAGCATTCGGGCTCCGAAGGAATTCTTTCGGGCAATCAGAGCTGGCAGTTCACGAAACGAGCGTGCGATGGATGAAACAAAAGCAAAAATAGATAGGGTGATTTTTATTTTTCTCGACACAGTTTGCACTGTTCACCAATAGAAATATAGAAAGAACAAATCTTGTGAAGGCCCACATCTAACATCTTTGCGCTAAAATCACAAATCCCTCGGATAAAATCTCATGCTTGATTGATGTTGAACGTTAAATACTCTGATCATTAGTACCGTTCGTGTAGTGAATATGTTTATCCCGGGAGGTGGCGGTGTATCTCCCCCAGTATAGCTAGTGTCAAAAATCCCCGCCATCGGGACTCGAACCCTTGGATCTCGTGACCAGAGACAGCAGCAGCAACTCTGAGCGAAACTCAACCGGTTTGAAATAATATTTTTTTAAGAATTTGGTTACATAAATCATTTTCAACTTGTGTTCTTCCAGAAATTATTTTCTTGAATTCTTTACGTTTTTATTCCATTGCAAATGCACATTAATATGCGCATTACTTTTATTATACATTTTGAAATTCTCGGTTGTTTAAGTCGCCGAATTGTAATTATATTAGGGAGTTGAACGAAAAGATCAATGAATTCGAATTATTAGAAATAAACTTGTCGTGGTGCAATTGCTTTTAGCAGCTTTGTCAGGATGGTGGTAAAGATAATATTTAGGGCTTGAATACTCTCAACGTGTACAAAAATGCTTACGTAAGTGCATTAACTCTGCCGGATGCTCGTTCGCAATAACTGAATGCCTTTCAGATTAACGACGTTTTCGAATTATATTGCCATCCTGTACTAACCCTTGTATTTTCTTGGGATTTTCAAAAATATTTTTACAAAAGTACAGCAGTAGTTATAACTGTAATAAACGTTCCTCATTCGTCATTAATCGTCATAACTTCTATCTTCAATACAATTATTACACATCTCTGACAAACTAACCAGTGGAGATAGCTTAGAGTCTGCTTTATTGTTGTCCCTGCAATGACTCTGACTGGGAGATCCCAGTTCGCTAGATTGCTAATTTTCCGTGGTTTCTCCGATCAACACCACGCGAAGCAGAAGCGTCACAAGCGGACCGCGCAAGAGTTTTCCTTTATCTTCCTTGTTCTACCCTCAATCATTACACACACATGTTTACATGCACTACACTACCCCTCACATCAAGCGACCAGTCGCCAACTTAGCTAGTCCCGATTATTGGCGATGCTCCTCTGGCGGAGGTCTCTGGACTGGAAAATCCCTAGCGAGCCGACGAGTTGGTCGACACCAGATCTCACATCCAGCGGGTGAGGAACATCGCCACCTTTCGGGACTAATGGCCACGGCTCGGATTCCGATGACCAAAAAATTCTTTGAAAATGACCTATAAAATGACCTAAAATATGAAAAATGACCTAAAATATGATAAATGACCCAAAAATAAAGGGAAAATGACCTTTGTTAAAAGGTACTCCAACATTTGTATATAAATGTTTATTTATTCAATGAATATCATAATTTTAAATATAGTTTATTTATATAAAATTATACATAAAATAAGTTATATTTGAGGAGGAAATGTAATCCTTAACTCTGATTTTCCAACGTGAAATATAGAGAAAATTACCGAATATCCCTATAATTGTGAGAGTTCTTAATTAATAAATCTTTGAGAGTCCACTGCAGTAGTGAATTTCGTAAGGAACTGATGTTATAATAAAAACGTGTTTAACTCTGTCATTGTAATTTCATGAAACATTCACTAACAAAAACACGAAAAGGAAACCTAATGCGTAAAAATAACAAAAATGACGAAATAGCTAAAAAAGACCTAATATTTTTTTAATTAAGAAAATAAACAAATGACCCAATACATTGCTATTACCTAAATGTTATGATAAACATTCATTTACACGTTTGCTACGTCTAGAATGCACCAATGGAAAGATGACATGGCATCAGAATCCGCGCCATGCTAATGACTAGAGCATGAAACATTCAATGGCCAGACCTAATCAAATCTGAATCATATCATATGTATGTACATTACTATCTTCAGATGTATATTCTAGTGGGAGCATTAATATCATATGTACACCGCTCAGAATACTACAAATTGTTTTCAGTTTTTCCAAATCCTCATTCGCGCTATTTTGCACTTTTGTGCTACAGCTAAACCTTTTTCTCCAGGCACCTGCATTAAACCCTCTAATGTTTCTTGAAAGACTTTCATGGCTGATTTTCGCCCCTAGATTTGCAATTATTTGAGGCAACTTTCCATCGAGGATAAACGCAAGTTCACTGTTTAGTTTTGCATTACTCTTCTTCACTTCACGTACTGATGCAGCTTCATTTTCTGGTAGAACCTTAAATACGTCGCGGATCGGAACCTTAAATACGTGTATCTATGTATGTATGTATCTATGTATCTATCTAGAGTATCTTATGTATGTCATCTATCTGGATCTATGTAGCGTCAGTGATGAAAAGTAGAACATTATCATGGCGTAATGCCTTCAGGTCACAGAAGTAGTAAGGAATTTGTAAATAATTCAGCAATTGTTGTACCATTCGCTTTCTCCAATTCTTCAGATGTAAGAAGAAAAGTTGAGAACTCACAGTAAGTCGGTTCCATAGTTCCAATGACGATATTACCTAGATAGCGTCTGTAGCGTCCGTAGTTTCATTAATGGAAATCCAAATGTTTTTATCACCAATTGCTTCACGAATATATTTAAAGTTTCTTCATCGCAGATGGTCAGATAGGTTTTCCTTAACGTAGATTCTGATGGTACCATTTCTTTCGTATATTTTTCTAAAAAGTGTCTAAACGATGAAAGGAATACCAGTATCTTTTCTCGCATCGGTTCAATATTATCTATGGTAGTAATCGCGGCCCTCGTTTCCTTCTTCCCCATGTGGCTATATGACTGAAAATCGTAATAATAACAAAAAGGCATTTTGCCAAACTTCCGGGCTCTACTAATGACCATAGCATTTTAAGTTCCCGGAAACTTCAACCAACCAATCAATCTATCTATCTATGTATGTATCTATCTATGTATCTATCTATGTATTTATCTATGTATCTATCTATCTATGTATCTATCTATCTATGTATCTATCTATGTATCTATCTATGTATCTATCTATGTATCTATCTATGTATCTAAGTATCTATCTATGTATCTATGTATCTATGTTTCTATCTATGTATCTATTTATGTATCTATCTATCTGCCATAGGGCCCCAAAAGGCATCTGGGCGGCCGCATCCTGCAGCCAGCCGACTGCAGCTCTCCAGCTGCCGCCCCGAGCGCACGGTCATCCACCGAGAGGAAAGCGCCGGCGGCGATGGCAACGCCGTTGGCGGCAGGGGCGTGCATTTGAATTCATTTGTTTGCGGCAACCTGTTCCTCGCTGCGCCGCCGCCGCCTCCGCCTCCGCCCGCGGGGTTCACGGCGACCGACCGCGCGCAGTGGGCCAGGCCTTCCCCCCTTCCGAACCTCAAGTTTAAATGTAATGGTGTTCTTGTTATCATTAACATTCTGACACTTTAGGCTAAATCAACATAATTCGCTTTCGAGCACACTTTCTCTCCCTCCCTCTTTACCCAGGATGTCCCACCAACTGTGGGCCACCGCCATAACTTCTAAACGGTTTGCGATATTGAATTGTAGATTTCGCTCAACAATGCAGTATCATAGAGCAAGCAATATTATGTATAGACATTGTTCGTAATATCTTTAGTTTTAGAGAAATTTAATCATTTTTGATTATTGAAATTTAATTATATATTTTTCTCGCCAGCAATGGATAGATCATGAAAAGAGGAATCCAATGATACATCATATTTTAGTATTTTGTTAGAAATTTTAGTATAAAAATTGACTTTCTGATATGTGATTTTATATTAAACGGTCAATATTTCCCCTTGTTACCACCCAAGGTAAGGTAGTATCGCGGCTTGGAGCCCGTTACGGACGGCGGCACCGCAAAGCGATGGCCTTCTTCCCCAAAGGCGAAAGCTGCAAGGGCTGCTATATGAAATAATGTCCGTTTAATTTAAAATCACAATTAAGAAAGCCTACTTTTACACTAAAATTTCTATCAAAACACGTATGATAAGTCATTGGATTCCGCTTTTTATGATCTATCTACTGCTGATGAGAAACATATACAGTTCTATTTAAAAATTCAAAGATCATTAAATCTCTCTAAAACTAAAAATATTTTAAACAATACAGCTACGGCACATTACTTGCCCCATGATTCCGCATTGTTGAGAGAAAACTTCATGTCGATACCGTGAACCGTTTAGAAGTTTTGAGGGTGGCCCATAGTTGGTGGAACACGTGGTTTATATATATATATATATATATATATATATATATATATATATATATATGTACAGCAAAAATTAGCAAAATAATATATGCAAAAAATGTAATATTTGCAATAAATATAGCAAAAATTACAAAATAACTGCAAAAAAATTACAAATAATAAAACACCCCCAATAGCAATAATAACAGCAGCAACAATAACAATGTACTAATGAAGTTTAATGATTATCGCTTTTTGTTGATCCTGAACCACTGTGCAATGCGATGGTGCTCGATGCAGCCTCGCGGGCTTACAACACGACGGTCGATGGTGGTGGTGGTATGGGGCAACGACCTCGCCGGAGATAGTCAATTCTTATCCATCCAATCCAGCGGATTTGACGACCCGTAGTACTCATCTACAAAGAAAACCCCGTGGTATTTGTACGCGAATTCATTGATTCGATTCAGAGTTGCATTTCACTAAGCTCATGAAAAATTAATTCATTGATTAGGTACGCTGCTAAACCAAATTACAGGCTGATAAATATGGAACAAGGAAAATAATGCGAATGAAGCAGAGAGGAATATTTTTGAAAAACTTCGTTAATCTTCAGATATAATCATAACACACAAATCATTCATACTTTTTCCCCCTTTCGTCCCATGTAAAGAACTGAAGTATCAGAGAAAAATGCTTAACTGCTCAAAAAGAACTCTAGCAATATATTTAATGTGCAAATATTTAAAAAACTATCATTGTTACGACAAATCGTCCATTTGATCCAACAATAGGTGGACAGGTGGGGAAATATCGCAGGAGGAGAATAGGTGGGGAACACTTGGGCGATATCTCAAAATGGGCAGAAAGGAATTACTTATCTTTACAGACCCATTTTGATAAATTAATAATAAAAAAGAAGAACATTTGAAGACAGTTATAATCACTAAGGGTCGGATTTTGATCATCTAAAAAGTAGCCAAAAATGAACAATAAAATACTCTTAAAATACTTTTAAAATACCCTAAAGCCACGGAAAAATGACGCAAAAAAAACTTACTAAAACCAGTTCGGATGAATAACTCAAGCTGTTGGATACGTTACTGATGTAATCGAAGCTTCTTACATTCGCTTGAGTGAACGGAGCTTGCAAACTTTTGCTTTGGACTGTTCTTTACCAGGAAATCTGGGTCTTTCGTTACCCCGAAATCGGTCGAACCTGCAATGGTGCTGATATATGTCGCAAGAATTACATACAACGGCTGTCAGAACAATTTCCCAGCGAACAAATCGAATAGGCTGCTGAGTATTTCTGTCAAGAACATTTGTTGCATCTCGTAAATATTATTTGAAGCAAATATCATTTAAAATGACATTAAAATCGATGAAATGAGCAAAAAATGCATTAAAAATGACACAGAAAATGACTTATTAGTTGAAATCGACAAAAAATGCAAAATAATTACCAATAAAAATGGGTTATTTCCTTTTGCCATAATATGAAATGAATTTCTATTCTAAACGTCATTGTTCTAAAGTGAAAAGAAAAAGAGATATTTCATTTAAATCCGCCCCCTAATAATCACTAAGAAAAGAAACATCAGTCCTTTTATACATTGAAATGCGAATCCAAATTTTTGAATTGCCTTTTGTCTCTGAAATAATTCGTACGAAGGGCTTCATCATTTTTCATTTCGAATAATGTCAAATGTTTTGAAATACCTGTGAACTCGAATTAAAAATAGCGTGTAATAAATAATCTCTTTATTAGGAAGATAATATAGACCTAATTGTCCGAAATATTGCTCCGTAACGCGCAGATCTCTTAAAGGGGAAGCCTGCTTTGCAAGAGCCTCTACCTCCCGCAACCTGCGTCGCGTCGCGTCGCGTCACTCGGCCTCCGTTCAAAGAGTCAACACGTTGGAGCGCGAGTAGGGAGACTTGCCCCCGACGCAGGGAAGAGAAATCATTGAATGGCGGTGCAGCAAAGCAGGGGGAAACTGCTCGCAGCGAAAGTCGTTTCGCAGAGGTATACAGGAGGAAGAGGCTGTATGTGTAATTAATACGTTTTGCGACTGGGTGTGAAAGCTTGTACAATCTTGTTGAACGTTCACATTACACGTTTCTCTTGGATTGTTTCCTAGGTGTGTGTGTGTGTGTGTGTGTGTGTGTGTGTGTGTGTGTGTGTGTGTGTGTGTGTGTGTGTGTGTGTGATTTTGGTTATGTGTCATTGGAAAGTTGGATTTACAGCTCTACTAGAAAAGGAAATGCTGGAAGGGAAATGGTTGTTCTGAAAGATAATCGGAAAATGAAAAAGTGCGTTACTATGTTCGATTAGCAAAGGGTTCGTAAATTGTGTTTTGCGTGTCTGTTTATGTGTGTGTGTGTGTGTTTGTATTTCTGCCTAATAACATTAGAGACGTATTAATGGAGATGTCTAGAGTGAATATAATTAAGTTCCTACAATAGCAATGTTGTTTGCATGTAACCGATAGTAGTTGTGGATATTTTTTGCATTATGTTTGTATTTTACAATTAAAATCTTTATTTAAATTGTACAAGAGGTGGTAGGTGGTACATTATATGATCCCCTTCGTTATTTAAAGAAGTTCTTGTTGTACCAAGACCATGGAGTTTGGAAACAAAAAATAAACTTGTACTTTCAAAACAAGTAAAGGTTCTGAGATGATAATCAAAATACACGGCGTATATTCACGTCTGAAGAAGCGGTAAAGATGTCTTATTGTAGGAATTCAGAGCTACCAATCAAATTCGCCTTCAGAATTTTTTTTTTTTTTCAAAAAGAACCATGAAATGTTTGTTAGGACCCCTGAAATAAACTAGTCGACGGCTAATTTCGAGTAAATTTGGCTTTAAATCATTCGTTGATTGGTTTAATAGATGAACTTATTCGAAAGTGGGTGCGAGGCTCAACGAAAGATGGAAAATTGCGAATAATTTCATTTCTATTAGAAAAAGTAATTCTCCTCAGGAAAATGTTTTTTTGTCGTTATTTTCTTTGTCATTATTTTGTGAAAATCAGTTTTTGTGCATATTGAAATGTCGTTCCTATTAAAATGAAAATTATACTCCATGAACTTTTCAAAATATAATTTTTAGTCTCAGATGTTTCTCTCTTATTGGTTTGCATTTGAAAACTAATTAATGGTATTATTATTATTATTTATTATTATCATTATTATTAATATTATTATTACTATTATTATTACTATTATTGTTATTATTTCGCGACATCGTATGTTTTGTAACTTTCTAAATAAAATAGCCTTGCACGTGGTTGAATTTCAAGAATTTTACAAACAATAGTCTTTTACAGAGCAGTCGATGCTGGTGTCGTTTTTATCGTATCACCTTACATTTTTTTGAGATGTTCAAATCTCACAAGCAGTTATTTTACATGATAAATTATTCTACATTAATTGAAATGTGACTTTTATGTATAATAACTTCTGTAACAAGAAACAACTTTTTTTTTGCTATAGTGAGTTACTGTTATTTTCCTCATACATGATAATTCCTGCTTTATTAAAAAAATCTGTGGTTAGGATGGCGCTGTCTAGATGCGTACATTAGTCCTTCTACTCTAATCAATAACTCCACATAAATATGAGGTCCTGGAAAAGAACTTGGCAGCCTTATATTTAATGCACATTTCGTTCATGAGAATATGTTACGTACACGTCACCCTTACATGATGTGCATAACTTTTCTTAAGTTGCTGGCAAGGCGAGGTGGTGTTGACATTGAAATAATTCAAGTTAACATTATCATTGTCAACAATTTGTTTTTCAATGAGCGATTACGTTCGGTAGCTTTCATTTCTCTTTAATAATTTGGACACCCCCGAAACATTAGATAAGTACTTGATCAGAAGCTTCTTGTCATGCAATATTCAACTTATCAATTCAACTGTTCAATCCAGGCTCAGATTTGCAGGTTCTTTGAGTCTAGTGAACTTTGCAATTAACTATGTTGCAATGAATAATCATAATGCTGAGAGTTATCCCAAAACTTTAAAACAATGTAAAGCCTTCACCCTCGCACCATATCTGCTTGTTTATATCAAGAACTATATCTTGGGTCTTTTTGAATCCCAAGGTTTGCTGTCAACTGGAATTAATAAACATGAATGTGTATGGCAACATACTGGATGTAAATAATTGTTTGTTGAAGAATACCTTTTCCAAGTTATTTTAAATAACAATAATTATAATTTGTTCATATTAAATATTTCATAAAAAGAATTCCTCCGCCGTACGTAGCCTCCATTGACGATACTTGATAAATATTTAAAAGTTTGAGAAAGTTATTTCGCGATAAATCTAATGTCAGGTAATTGAAGGTATCAGACAGATTTTTAAAGTTCATGAGAAAATTCAATATGTTTGAAATGTGAATGGGAAAATTAAAGACTACACCTTAGGCCAAACCGGTGCCATATAACGAACAAAACAATAAATAACTCTTTAATAAAATTTTGAAAATATGTGAAAATGATTTGATACGTGATTAATAAGTGCACAAAGGCATATATACAAGACTGAAATTATTCTGCAAATATCCAGGAAAATATTAACAAATTAATGATCGTGGATTCAGTACGAAGGTTAATAAAGGGAAGGGTCAGCCAAAGTGACCTATATCGCAAAGACGCAGTGTGGTGGCCATGTCGAAGGACAGCGGGTTCGTAACTCACTTGCCCATGCATATTGTTCCTTTGTTGTGGCATGGGATATTGCATGGGACACCAGGGCTGCGAGAGTCGTCGTGTTTGTGACATGATTATTGCAAAGCGTCTGTCCATCTGTGTGTGCGTCTGTGAACAAAGTTAGCGGATAAAATGGCTTTTTTTTTCAAAATTGTTATTCATTTGACTAACCTCATGGACCATTGACTTTTGTTTCTTGGGGGTACTTTACATGAACCGACAACACTTGCCGAATTTTCTCAAACATGGTTTTACATTTTTCGTTCAATTTTACTATCGGATAAAATATTTTAAAAAATTGTCTTTAGGAGTTTTTAGGTAGCAGATTGGAAGAGGATGAGGTTGTGGATTGGGGCTTATCGAAGAATAGTCCAGACAAAAAAGATTAGGAAAGTACCTATTGTGAGAACGTCAATGCCATTCTACAACTCTACTTATTATTTTTACACTCTTGTAAGATTAATAACGCGCTGAATGCAAGATATCCTGTTGTCATGGGTGCTACAGTTAGGTGAAAAGTTTGCGTAAACGACGGAATTATATATGCACATTTGGACAAAAGACCACTCTCGATGACTCCAGTTAGGGCACCGTCTCTCCACAATTGTAAGCACACCCAGGCCTTGGAACCACCTTCATATTACGCTCGGAAGCTTTCTCCTCTTTCTACTCCCCGGAGAAGTTGCGCAGCGTTCCCAGAATGATGCGCGTTCCTTCTCGGAGACGTGTCGGATTTACTTACGCAAGTGCGCAGCTAGCCATCGGTTGGTTGGTTGGTTGGTTAGTTAGGGATTCCGGGCACGTCAACAGCTTAGGACATTAGTCCCGTAAGTGTAGTGCATGTTTTTTCTCCCTCGGGAGATGGTGGTGATTTTCCCCCGCTGGATGGCGAGATCCGGCGCCGGCTAGCGGGGTTTCGTTCTAACCAGAACTCTCCCACCAGCGGGGCACCGCCCCAGCCGGGACAAGCTTTAAGCTCCCGACGAATATGTGGTAGTGTAGTGCATGTTAGTGTAAGTGTATGTGTGTGTGTGTGTGTAAGGGGAAAACTACCGATCAGAGCTGCCGGCCACTAGAATTCTCCTCCTGACAGAGACTGATTTGAAAATTATTTCATTTAAAGTTTGAGAAAGCTAAACATGTTTATCATTAACGATTGCACGGTGACACAAAGGGAGGTGAGTAGGAGCTTCTAGCCACGAATCGAAAATCCTGCCGCCGTCAGGACTCGAACCTAGTACCTCCCGGTCAGAGGCGCTGCAGTGACCTCAGTTGATGCACTAAGCCACCTCTCCCTGTGTCAGCCTTCGGTTTCTTTTACTCCAGTGTAAAGCAGCATATACCACGGAGATTCCGAAATTCAGAGAGGAAGACTGGAACTCCACAGCACGTTACATCACCAAATCATTCAGTACCAATGGGATCGCAAGCGGCTAGGCTTCTCATGTCCCTTTGTGTCACCATGCAATCGTTAATGAGAAACATTTTTAGTTTTATCAAACTTGAAATGAAAGAATTTTACGTTTAGTCTAAAATTATCATAAATCCAGTATCATAACCAGCAAGAAAACTAACAAAAGAGTCGCCTGAAGTTTTCAGCTGAGCTCTCCATGCTGTGTTTGCACAACCTGTATCTAGTTTTGTTATTTGTTTGGTAGGTTTGTATCAAGATATTCTTTACGGCCATCACTCTTGTTAGGAGCCATGCTTTGAGTACATATTTTTGACTATTAATTCGAAATACTATTGACTATCCAGTGCGTGATTAGGTGAGGCGTTCAATTCTACAAAACGTCTCACAGCAAATAACTTGTCTCCTCTAAAGTTTTCTTGTTTACGATATTTGCATGACCGCAATGATTTTGTTTCAAAGTAAAGATTATTTTACATTATTGACATAAAGTTATTAATTACTTCCTACCGACCTCCTACCCCCGCACCACCACTACCACCACTACCCCCAATAATAACAATAATAATAAAAACAACAACAACAACAATAGTAATAATAATAATAATAATAATAATAATAATAATAATAATAATAATAATAATAATAATAAATAATGGACTCTTAGGAGATTTCCCAGACACATTACGAAGCAGTCTACACACCCAAGGGCTTAATGTGAATGTTCCACATCAAGTGCAAAAGACGTCATATTAGGGACCGGCCAGGACCCAAATTCAGAGAAGAAACAGCAACGGCCGATATGAGAAATTATTGATTATATTACGCATTGTTTTAACATTCATTACATATATCTAAGCAACCAGAAAAATTCTAATTTAAGATATTATTCATTCATTCGAAATACTTCCAGTACATAGTTAAAAATTTAAAATTACATTAAAATTCAGTGTCTTTTTAACGGCATGAAAATTTTTTTTGAGAACCTTGTTACATCCAAAATTGGGTCCCGAACTTTTCTCTGGCTTTGACATTCATATCCTCTCAGCCTACACATCACAAAGGTAGCACGGTTCTGCGACAACTGTCTTTAATTAGCACGGAATAACGTTTACGTACGGTATCTGTTACTTCTTTCGGTTTTGTTACATATTACAAATGTATTACAAACGTATTACAAATATTATGTATTGAAAATACGTATGTAATACAAATACGTTATGTAAGGTTTTTGTTACATTATTTCAAATCCGCAATATCCACCTCGTTTCAGGATAGAATTCTACGATAAATCAAACGCTTTAATAAGGCTTACTCCAACCAAAAAGTTGTGCGAGAATCTATCCATAATCAGTTAATTGACTGCTTTTTCGAACAAAAACCAGAATTTATTTGCATTCGGTTCTATTTGAAAGTGTCCGTTCATTGTTAATTTCCAACTCTCGCAAAAATTAAAGGAAAACTATGCAGCCCTCGGCGATGTGAAATGTGCCAATGGTTTTGTTAGATACATAGGTTCTTGGAAAAAATACAAAAGCAATGAAAACATTCACGATTGAGATTGAAAATGCACATCTATAATTGTTACTTCTCATATTCTCTTATTGCACGAATCCACAATTCTCATGTTCAATGCGTCATTACTTTCGATACAGCTGACACGCGACAAGGCTCACCGGGAGCGTGGCTCAGTGCATCAACTGATGTCACTGCAACGCCTCTGACCGGGAGGCCCTACGTTCGAGTCCCGACGGCGGCAGGATTTTCGACGCTAGATCGAATTCAGTCGCTGTCTGGAGGAGAATTGTAGCGGCCGGCTGCTCTGATCGGTAGTTTTCCGTGGTTTATCCGATCTACACCAGGCGAATGCCGGAGCAGTACCCGAACAAACGGGTCACGAACCGCGCCAAGGATTGCGCGCGATCTTTTCTTCATCTTCCTTGTCCTATCCTCACCCCTACACACACACTTACACTCATATGCACTACACTAACAGACATGCCGGGAGATCAGCCGGAGACTTATAACTTGCCCTGGCTGGTTGGAAATACCTAGTTGGGAAATAAACAGCTAGCCGACAATAGGTCGGCGCCGGATCTCGCCATCCAGTGCGGGAAGATCACCGCCACTTATCGATGAAAAACATGCACTACACTTACGGTAATAATGACCTCAATAATTGGCGCGCCCGGAATCAGTAATCAATCAAGCGGCAAGGCTCCCATGAAGTAGCCGCCCGCCAAAAGCCTTGTGCAGATAATGCGTTGGTCTCAATAATAAAGAACTACGAAGGATATTCAGAACCCAAATACTTGGGTTGAAATACATGTCATTGACTCAAGTAACATTTTTTGTAAGAACAGCTAGTTACAATTTATTTTCGTGAAATAACCCGACCCGCTACTGATTGATAGACAAGCTTTGGCCCGCTCGTTGTAAGGGGAGCATTCATCTATAGAAGTTTTAAGAACCCTGGGAAACCCACCAAGGGGGGCTCACACCAGTACTTAAAACTGGTGAGTTGGTAGTACCAGTACTTAAAACTGGTACTTAAAAAAGTGAGTCAGTTTTAAGTACTGATGTATGGGAGCCCCTTCGTTGGGTTTTTTCAACTTGCGTACCGTGTATAGGTTGAAAACTACAGCCCTCTGATTCTTTTTAACTATTCACTGTTCGAGAAATAGCCAAAAGTTTCTAATTATGACCAAAACGTTTCTTAAAGGTTTGCGGTTGAAATGATGGGTTTGGGGATATGATATGAGAAGACTGTTAAGTGGATTGACGATAACGTCTGTGGTTTCGGAAGTGAGTTGTAGGGAAAAGGGAAATAAATTTCGGAAGTGAATTTCCGACGTGAAATTTCTCTGGTTGGGGAATATTTCTCTCTTTTCATTGGCCAATGTGAAATTAATATGTTTCGCAAAAGTCTTCACGTGGTCAGGAGAAATTCTTTAAAGTTGAAGGGTGTGTGGCATCGACCTTTTGATTGTGAAGTGATGCGTGGCGGGAGAGTTGACATTGCGTCGTCCACTTGAGTTGTGATAAGTGAAAAGTACGGATGATGGTATACGGTGTCACACTTTTGAGTATGGTGGAAGTAGATTAAGATTTTATGTGTGTATAGTTTGTCAGTAAGTGAGAGTAGTTTCAGAAATACTGTATCTTCATCTACTTATGGAACGTTTTATTTACAGTATTGACACGCAAGCTTGAGACGCATGGGTCCCTGTTTTGCCAACAAATCATTCGCTTCAACGAGCTGAAAACTTCATTTCACCCAATCCTAGGTACTCGACACACACATAAGAATATATTTTTTATTCTGGATGCGCCTCTGGATACGACTAATACATGCACGTTTATTTAAACAACACAATGCATTAAATTTCTGGATACAAATGTGAACAAAGTATTGAATTTCTCGAATCAATATTTCCATTTAATGACGAAACTATTACATTTGTATGTCAGAAAAGGGCCGATGTGTATTCGTAACACCAGGAGCGGAGGCTCAGTGCATCAACTGATGTCACTGCAGTGCCTCTAACCGAGAGGTCCTAGGTTCGAGTCCCGACAGCGGCAGGATTTTCGACACTAGCCTTTCAGCTAGGTCGAATTCAGTCGCTGTCTGGAGGAGAATTCTAGCGGCCGGCTGCTCTGATCGGTATTTTTCCGTGGTTTCTTCTATCTACACCAGGCGAATGCCGGAGCAGTACCCTAACAAACGGGCCACGGACTGTGCGCGATCTTTCCTACCTCTCCCTTGTACTATCCTCACCCCTTACACATACTAACATTCACTACACTACGCACATGCGGGAGACTGGTCGGGAGCTTAGAACGTGCCCTGGCTGGGTCGGTGCTCTGATCGTGGGAGATACCTGGTAGAGGAAAACCCTGCTAGTCGACGGTAGGTCGGCACCGGATCTCGCCACGCAGTGGGGGAAGATTACCGCCACCTCCCGATGAAAAACATGCACTACACTTATGGGACTAATGACCTCAGTAGTTGTCATGCCTTGAATCACTAACAATCAATCAATCATAACATAGTAATATATTAAACTTTATTATTGTAAGACTTAGGATGTATGTTGTATTTTGAATGAATGTATATAAACAAATTCATTTCTGTTAATAATTAATATTTTTAGATGCAATGGCCACAAATAGCAGACTTTTTTTACATTTATAAAACGATTTAATTTAATTTTTAAATTGTCTATTATATTTTGTCTTAACAACAAAAATGTTTGTATGTGTTCATTGAATGTTCGGTTTTTGAGTGAATAGTCCCGAATTACTTTTATCTGCTAGTAAATACCCCGCAACAATTCAGATTCTAACCAATACTTGTGACAAATTACATCATAATATTTTGATCAAAAAGTACATCGCAAACAATGTCAATGGTTTACGTTGGTAGATGGATGGATGGTATGGATCAATGGTTTACTTCGTAAGAAATCTGAAACACACAAAAAACAATAAATCAATATTTGTTTTTTAAATCCTTTCGCCCCTTGGAAATGCTACGGTTAATATTTTTTGAATTGTCCAAAATGGGTGTATAGAACTTTGCCAGTCTTCGTCGTGTCATGTTCTTCCTCCATTCAAACTTCAAACATTCGGTTCAGACCGTTGGCAGAATACGTTGGTTCTAAGTCTGCTCTTCTTGGAATGGGCTTCGGGTGTTGAAACTGTGCAGGTATATCATGATGTTCACGCAAGAGCGGTGGCTGATGTATGTATTTTAGCTAGTAAAGACTGAGAGAGTCACACTTGTGGTTACTTTGAACCGACTATATTCCAAAAACAAGGACACGAGCTGGACGTCTCTACAGGGATCGTAGTCCTTCCTCCACAATTCCCGACAGCACACATCAAATATCGTGGTTGGATTGTTATGGCGCCGGCGGCGAGATGTACTGAAAATCCTCTGTATGCAGTACCAGGTGAATTTCGTCTCCAAGGATCATTGGTGAACCATCCGGGTGTTTGGCATTTCACAATTGATATCCAACATTAGCAACCCCTCAAAGGGGAGGAACCTTCAGGAAATCAGATTGAGAGAGTGGGTTGCTTCAGAAAATAGAGCAGCTTAAAAAATTAAGGGAATCCTTTCAAAAACTTATTTATGATAATATTTAATAAATGTATACATTACCTCCTAAATATTTTTTGTATTAAAATAAAATATCTAAACGAATAATTGTACTTTCTAGGAGTACTATCATTTCTATCAGAATAATATATTAATTTCAAACAAATAATACATTCATACAGTTATTTCACATCAGTTTAAAAATAGATTTTGTAAATTCAGTATACTTCCAATGAAGAAGCCAATCACCTCTTCGCCCCCCCCCTCCTTGGAGTTTTCCTTGATAGAGAGATAGAAGGAACAAAATAACACTGAAAAACATGTCACTCTGAACATTTCAATTTGCACACGGAGTTGAACCTTCGCATGCAAGGATAGCTGACGCGCTGAACTCAGTGGTTGGCCACGCAGCGTTCCCAGAACCCCAGGCGTTCTCTTTCGTCGTCTGGGCGGTTCAGCCTGCGACCGGTGTCGTCCCGCTTATGCATGAGAAGGGACGCTAACTTAAAAAGATTTGGGTTTCAGATGAAGTCAGGAATGTGAAATTGCGGAGAAAAATAACGAAATATTTGCATTTTTAGTCCAAATTGAAATTGTTTCATTTATTATGAAATTTTCAGCCTTCCTGGGTATGTAACTATTGACACCTTTTACATGTCTAGAGGTCTATTTGGTTTCCGTCAATTTATGCTTACATCATAAATTATTAATATAGATGATGGATGATGCTGGAAATCAAGATTTGCGCACACATCACGACCGTCGTGTTGTGTGCCGAGGCCAGCGATCCCTCTGGGCGCCGAGGCACGCAGCGTTCGCAGAAGCCGCGTGCTGCGCTTCCTTTTTCCGCCGAGTGAAGCCTCCGTCGCGACGGTGCTCTCGCACCTCGCCCCTCGCTCCGCGCCCCACGCCAATCGCCTCTCACCGCACGCCCCTCGCCCAACGCCCGGCGTCCCGCGTCCCGCGGCCAGCGCCCCTCACCCCTCGCTGCGCATCCTTGCGTCCCCGTGTGCCTGCGTCCTCATGTCCCCGGTTCCCGCGTCTTCGTGTCCCTGCGTCCTCGTGTCCTTGTGTCCCTGCGTCCTCGTGTCCTTGCGTCCCTGTGTCCCTGGGACCCCGTGTGTCTGCGTCCCCACGTCTGTGTCCCTGCGTCTCCGTGTCCCCATGTCTCTGCGTCTCCGTGACCCCGCGTCCCCGTGTCCCTGCGTCCCTGTGTGCATGCGTCCCCACGTACCCGTGTCCCTGCGTCTCCGTGCCCCCGTGTCTCTGCGTCCCCGAGTCCCTACGTCCCCGTGTGCCTGCATCCTCGTGTCCCCGTGTCCCTGCGTCTCCATGTCCCCGTGTCCCTGCGTCTCCATGTCCCCGTGTCCCTGCGTCTCCATGTCCCCGTGTCCCTGCGTCCCCGTGTCCCTGCGTTCCCGTGTCCCCGTGTCCCTGCGACCCCGTGTCCCTGCGTCCCCGTGTCCCTGCGTTCCCGTGTCCCTGCGTTCCCGTGTCCCCTCGTCCTCACGTCCTTGAATCTCCGTGTCTCCGTATCCCCATGTTCCGCGCCCCGCCCTCCCGCTCATCCCCCACCGCCCAGCGCCCCGCTTCCCCGTGTCCTCGCGTCTCCGTGTCCCGAGGCCCCGATGCGCGGTCGGCGACGCCCGCGTCCGTTGCCCCGTGCGTGAGTGCGTGTGGGATGCAGCGCGTGCTTGGCGACCGGCCCGCTCTGCCGCGTCGCGTCACCGCACGCGCCTCCGCCGCCGCCTCCTCTACCTCCTCCGCCTCCACCTCATCCGCCTCCACCTCCGCCTCCGTCTCCGTCTCCGTCTCCCCTGCCGCCCCCGCCTCCGCCCCCACCCCCGCCCCCGCTCCGCCTTCGCCTTCGCCATCGCCTCCGCCTCCGCCTCCGCCTCCGCCTCCGCCTCCGCCTCCGCCTCCGCCTCCGCTGGATACATCGCCCCGTCGCGTCACCGACGACGTTGCTCTCTTTCATTCTCTCTTTCAATCTATATTTGTTGCTTTCGTTCTCTCAGTTTCATTCTCTATATCTTTCTTTCATTCTCTCTCTATTTCATTGCCTCACTTCTCTGACCTCCTTCGCGCTAGAAAATCAGTTGGGGGCGAAACAGCGTTCGGTCCACCGTTCTACATTCCAAGACTAGATATGAGGAACCCCTGCTCAATCGCGTGAAGTTTTTGGTAGATAAAACGTGTTTGCGACGGTTTTCTCAAGATTTCTGTTCGTTTTCTCCCTCCATTATTGGACTATTGCTACACTCACTTCAGATCCTCAATACGCGTATCTCTGTATTCACTAGACTAGTTATAGTGCTTGCGCCCAGGTACTTTCACAAAAGATACAACAAGTTTTTAGTAAGAACCACGTCTATTGTACCTTTGCTGGCAGAGACTTTCGATTCCTTTTGGGTGTGTACTGTGATGTTAAATCGTCCTCTTACATTGAAAACAACATGCTGATGTTTATGGAATGTGTGTAACATTTTATGTACAATTCACTCAAATTTTATTGTCAGCGGATTGTGCCTCATACACATCAACTAGAGTACAGTTTAAAAATTGGTTATTTAAGTTAGAAATTTAACTAAAGTCAATGCCCGAAGAACGCAGTCACAAATCTCAATCTAATTCTTTGGTAACTATTGTGGCTGAAACGTGACATTGACATCACAATGTCTCAAAAATGTCCCAGGAGGTGTCCTCGATTAATTGATTTTGTTTGCCTTGGATAGTTTGCAATTAATATTGGTTTTCTTCAAATTAGTAACATGCACGTCCACAACGTTTTCAGGATTATATATAGTCATCTGTTGATCGAATCGGGGTAAGTTAACGATGGTAATTGTAACTTTTTCACAAACTCTTCTCCCTTTCTTCATCATCTTCTTCTTCCCCTTCTCTCACTTCTTCCTGCTCATTTTCCTTCTTAAGGAACCTTCCAAATCCGCATTCCCCTCATTCTTCTTCTCCACACATTTGCACTCCACGTCTCTACTTTCTATTCCGCCTCCACCTCTCCTCCTGCAAATCTCCCACTTCTTCCTCCTCCTCCTCTTCCTCCTCCTCCTTCACATTCGCCAACCCCCACTGACGTGCCTACGCTCTCCGCTGCCGCCGGCGCCACTGGCGCTGCCGCCGTTGGCGCATGGAACTTACAATCACAAAATTATTTCCCTTTGTTCTTCTTCCTTCTTTTCTCACACTTATTCCTGCTCATTTTCCGTCTCCTCCTAGAACAGTTCTGTTACTCTTTCTCCTCCTCCCCCTCCATCACATTTTCTTTCTCCCCAGCTTTCACGCCTCTACTTTCTCATCCGAGTCTATCTCCCCTTCCTCCTCCACGTCCCCTCCCACAATCTATCACTTCTTCCTCCTCTAACACATTTTCCTCCTCCTCCATCACATTTTCCTCCTCCCCTTCTTCCTCCTCCATATCTCTACTTTCTCATCCTCGTCTATTTCCCCCCTTCCCCCCATCTCTCCTCCTACAATCTATCACTTCTTCTTCCTCCTCCTTCGCATTCGCCTGCCAGCATTGTCAGGCAATCCTCCTTCGCCACCGCTGCCTCCCCGGCCGAGCTGGCGCCTCCACCCCGTCTCCGCCTCCGCTGCCGCCTCCACTGCCGCCTCTACTCCGCCGCCTCCGCCGTATCCGCCGCCTCTTCCGCCATCTCCGCCTCCGCCGCCTCCGCCGCCTCCTCCGCCTCCTCCGCCTCCTCCGCCTCCTCCGCCTCCTCCGCCTCCTCCGCCGCCTCCTCCGCCGCCTCCTCCGCCGCCTCCGCCGCCGCCTCCGCCGCCGCCTCCGCCGCCGCCTCCGCCGCCGCCTCCGCCGCCGCCTCCGCCGCCGCCTCCGCCGCCTCCGCCGCCGCCTCCGCCGCCGCCTCCGCCGCCGCCTCCGCTGCCGCCTCCGCCGCCTCCGCCGCCTCCGTCGCCTCCGTCGCCTCCGTCGCCTCCGTCGCCTCCGCCGCCTCCGCCGCCTCCGCCGCCTCCGTTGCCTCCGCCGCCTCCGTCGCCTCCGCCGCCATCTCCGCCTCCGCCGCCTCCGCCGACCCCGCCGCCTCCGCCGCCTCCGCCGCCTCCGTCGCCTCCGCCGCCTCCGTCGCCTCCGCCGCCATCTTCGCCTCCGCCGCCATCTCCGCCTCCGCCGCCTCCGCCGCCTCCGCCGCCTCCGTCGTCTCCGTCGCCTCCGTCACCTCCGTCGCCTCCACCGCCTCCATCGCCTCCGCCGCCATCTCCGCCTCCGCCGCCGCCGCCGCCGCGGGCGCCAATGCGTTGGCGACCGTCCAGCGCCACACCCGCACCGCGGTGTCTTCTCAATGGCGCCGGGAGCTCGCCGCCAAATCGGACTGCAGCGGCTCGACGCCCGAACGTGTATGCCAATTCTGATGCCGCACGTTAAGAATGGATTTCTCCTGAGCGGCCTCGTGACGCGCTCTTCATCAAAGAATGGGCGATGATATCTGGGCACGTTCAACTTGGTTTCGCGTCAGGTGCACGGACCGTGGGAAACGAGTCGTGTCTTACGTAGGTAGCATGTTCTACGAGAATTACTAGGTAGAACTGCGGTCTGAATCAACAAAAATGCTGCCGAATAAACCCACACAAAATGGTTTTTCAAAAACTAATAAACAAACTTATCAAGAAACAATGAAACACACACGTAGAACACTACAATAAACTAAATATTTTAACAAAAACAGTTGTCCCGAATGCTGCAATAACATAGTATCTGCAAAGAATAATAGTTCTGTACATACCAAGAATATCCAAAAAGCGGTAGTTCGATAACGTCACTCGTGAATTGCAATATTTAATGGCGTGGGGATTCTTCCTTGGAGCATTGCTATCGCATGACGTCAGCTGTGTCATAAGCAGTGACGCACTGAGTACGTAACTTAGTCGGCCCAAGCCCGACAGAAGAGAATAGGTGGAATGACTATCAAATATTTCTATTTTGAGTAAAAATTGAAACTATTTCATTGTTGTTGGATATTTCACAAGTTTCTGAATATCTAACGAAACCATAGACATCTTTCATATGGCCGGAAAATGCAAAGTTTTATTTCAATTTCTGCGCGTATTGGATTGATTGATTGATTTTTTCGTGTTTCCGGGCGCGTCAACTACTTTGGTCATTAGTCCCGTTAGTGAAGTGCATGTTTTTTCTCGGGAGACGGCGGTGATCTTCCCCCACTGGATGGCGAGATCCGGCACCTACCTAACATCGGCTAGTGGGGTTTCCCCCTAGCCAGGACTCTTCCACCAGCGGGGCACCGTCCCAGCCAGAACAAGCTCTAAGCTCCCGACCGGTCTCCCGGAATATGTAGTAGTGTAGTGCATGTTAGTGTAAGTGTGTGTGTATTAAGGGAGAGGATAGGACAAGGAAGAGGAAGGACAGATCGCGCGCGATCCGTGGCCCGTTTGGTAGGGTACTGCTCCGGTTTTAGCCTGGTGTTGATCAGAGAAACCACGGAAAACTACCGATCAGAGCAGCCGGCCGCTAGAATTCTCCTCCAGACAGCGACTGAATTCGACCTAGCTGGAAAGCTAGTGTCGAAAATCCTGCCGCCGTCAGGACTCAAACCTAGGACCTCCCGGTCAGAGGCACTGCAGTTACATCAGTTGATGCACTGAGCTACCGCTGTCGGTCGCGTATTGGAAATTAGAATTAGAATAATATAGGAAATTATGAATAACACAGAAGTAATACAGGTGCAAATGTTAGGGTTTTTATACACCAAATTAAGAACAAATGAGTGAGGTTATATTTATATCACAAGAATCACTCATCAAAAAGTTAATCGACATTCGATGGTTTACTATTTTAAGCTCTAAAAGGATGTACTATTTTAAGCTGTAAAAGGATGTTCTATTTTAAGTTCTAAAGGGATGTTCACTTACAAGTAGACTTATTGAAAACTCTTCTCAGGCAAACCAAACATTTTTTTTGACAACATTCTACTACAATATATTTAAACACTACATAATAAATAACACTGTAAAGCGATGAAAAATGCTGGTGCAATCTTCTATATTTTCATATGAAATGGGTTATTGTGACCAGGAAGGAACTGATTTTAATGAGGTGCGTTTCGCTTACTGACTATAAAAACCTAAGCACAGCTAAGCTCAAAGGAAGACTTCCGTGTATGGTTTATGACCGACTCTAGTAACAATCTTATTAACGTTCCGTAGAATAATGACTTTCCATGAGGTCATTGGAGATCGTTAATAATGAAATGAGGTTTTATTGTCAGATGATACCTTAGAGGCATTGGTTATTGTCTTTTATACGAGGGTATTGTCACGCTAGTGTATTTGTAAGACCTATTATTAAGAACAAGTTTAGTGATTTCCGAAAGCCCTATCTGAATTGAAAACGAACTTTTATTCATGCAGTTTCAAATTAAATAACAACCAATATTTTCTAACTTCAAATGTATTGTTGGAAACATTGTTTTGGGCAAACTTTGATGATTCCCGTACAATATTTGTTTTTTATATTTGATGGTTGGTTTTCACAATATATATTAGTCGATGTTGGGAATATATTCAAAATTAAGACACGTTATTACTTTCTATTTTTGGTAAAATAAAAATATGGACGTAAGGAAAGAATTAAAAATATTTTTCTTTGTAATAAAATAGAACAATACACAGAAGAAGCTGAAAATGGTGATAAAGCGTTTTTTGTTGGTACATTAAGTCTCTGCAATCAGCCTACATGACAGAGTCGAGACATTATTATCCGTACCGTATTTCTATAAAACTTGCACTATTGTAATGAGCTAATTTTGAATTTTGTTAACGGAAGATCAATATTAATTTGTAAATAATGTTAAATAATTATTGTCGAATTTTGTGGAGGCTGAAGGACGTGGGACAATAAAAGTTATGGAATCTGCCTATCACAGAGAAAAATGTGGCGAGGAGAACCTTACTCTCCAAACTCAAATGGTAGACGAAGACCTAAAACAATGAACAATCTTTTCATGTTCTTAAAATAATACCTCCAGTATTTAGAAAAAAAAGTTCCTATAAGTAAATCGCTTCTAATTTTAGAAGACAAAAGGGGCGATTTTAAAGAAACCCCACTTGGAACCCTGATTCTTATCAGATCTCCATCCTTGGGGAGTTGTCAGATGCTCCATTTAAGCCCGAGAGGTAGAAGCAGTCCTGAATCGGAGGAAAAGTGGTTCTGGTTGGGGCGTTATGTTTCTGCGGTCAGCCTACATCCCAGAGGGCGGTGCCATGGCAGCCTCCGCGGTGGGGGTGGGGGGGGGAGGGGAAGGCGGGCCGTCCGCGTTCTCACGCAGGTGCGTGACGCAGCACCGACACGCCTCGGCGCCTACGGGGCCCCACCAAGACACGTAGCGGGTCGCCCCACACTCTATTCCACGTAATGACACAATTTGGGAAGTCGCTTCGTCTCGGGAAGACCTGATGCGCTCAAGATGATCGTGCGTTTGTGACGAAAGGTCTACGGTAGACCTACGAATGCCGGAGCAGTACATTAATAAACGGGCCACGAACCAAGTGCGATCTTTGCTCCCTATTCCCTTTTCTATCCTCAGCCCTTACTTACACACACTTACACTTGCGCGCACCACACTACCAAACATGGCGGGAGACGAGTAGGGACCGTAGAGCTACACCCGACTGAGGCGGTGCACCGCTAGAGGGAGTTACATGGTTGGCGAAAACCCCACAAGACGACAGGTAGGAAGATGCTGGATCTCGCCATCCAGCGGGGGATGATCATCGCCCCCTCCTGCGATAAATCAGCCACTACACTTATGGGACTAATGCCCTTTCGCAGTTTATCCGCCCGGAATCACTAATCAATCAATGAATCCAGGGTAAGCCTCCTCAAATCAGTTAGTCATCGAACATAGGCGAAAAGCTCGTTCGGCGAGGCCACAAATTCGCCTGTAAACTGCGTTGTTTCGGGCAGGTGGTGGTCGCTACTCCACGTCGGGGAAAAAAGCTTCCGGAGCGGATGGGAACAGCGGGACGCGTCTATGAGTATAGTAGTATAGTACAGTAGCTTCCCTATGAGGATGATACCTCCCCTTCCAGTGGACCCTGGGGCTTTTCGTGAGGACGGGAGCAGATCCAGAGGCAAATGGGGGAGTGGCGTTGAAGCAGTCGAGAGGGTCGTAGTGGCGTACCTACCTTATCAGCTCTGAAATATTAAAAAGAAAACATTTATGATGTTTATTTCTTTGATCCCGGTGAATAAGCTGATAAGTCATAAACACTTAATTTTACAGGAGAGCAAAAAACATTTAAATTAATTAAATCAGGGATTAATGATATTCAAACGAAGGTGATATTTAAACAAATCTATTTTTATGTAGGTTTCGTTTGAATATCATTAATCTCTTATTTATAGCATTAGTTCAAAGTTGTTCTTTGCTCCTCTGTAAAATTACGTTTTTTTGACTTATCAGCTTATTCACCGGGATCAAAGATTTATCTTGTGTTTATTTCTTATTGATTGTATGTTCATTTTAAAAAGTTTAATTGCAGTTTAATTTAAAGTTTTATTGCACTTTGCGATCCGCTCCGAACCCTCCCTCGTAAACTAATAATAATTTATTTACTATTTCTAGTAACTTTCGCCTCCGCTGGCTTGCTCAGTATTTACCCCAATTAATTTATTTTACTTCTATTAGTTCAAAAATGGAATCGTTGCGGGTCATAGAAAATTAACATATTCGTGGGTCGACAGACTTGTCCATACGGAATTTCAAGCACCAAAGATTTGTCTAAGAACTTTTACTCATTGAACCAACCTGGTGTCTTTTAACAGATTTCATTTTCAACTTATACAGAGAAACATCTAAATGTTGAATATTTTAATACACCGAGTGTTCGGTTATAATCCTAGACACACTATCATACGTATACATCGTACAGAGTTAGCTAGACTGAAAATAATCACAATGTTTCTTGTGATCTTGGGAAAGGAAACATTTTTTTATTATTATTTTCCATCTGAAATCTGTTGCCCTTCTTTTTCGATTGTTCTAGATGTTGTTTTGATTGATATTAAAACTGTTCTTTTCAGTTCTTCCAATACATCGACATCCATATCTCGACTCACAAAAAGTGCCAGCTGGCTTGTTAAACATTTTAGTTTAATAGAATTTACAGATAAAATCTTCTATGAGGATTCTTCATTACCATTTTGCCTACTTTGTTATAATTAGGTTGGCATAATGCTTACTGCGACAAGCAGAGCATTGGCGTGCGCACAATATCGCTATTTACACATTCCATTTCTTTCCGTCGACGAGAAAAAATATACAAAAATTGCTTACCAGCCTAAGATGGACTGGTTCAATGAAGGCACCTTTCTGTGGTCCAGTTCTGGCATCTCGACTAAAAGTAAGAAACAGATAAAACAACATAATTACTTGACTCGCAATATCAGTCATTCTATGCAAAATCGGAAACTAATTAAGAAAATATGAAACGTAGTATATCATTAAGGTGGCAATTACTTACTCCCTCTGCACACAATGGCTTACGATATGTAACTCAACAATTGTAAGTACAAAAATACTGTAACTCTAATCCTGATCAATATAATCCGAGTAAATGCTGTTTACTGAAAATTGTCTTCTTCTTAGATCAACTAACTTCTACAAACTAAATTCCACTGGGGCAACCACACGAATTGGAGTCATCTTACATGATCCAAACTCGCTTATGCACAGAAACACGTGTACGGATCATTGCGACGCTTTCAGTCCAAATTCGACAAATGTCCCCTGCTCACTTCTATGGAATTTAACTTTCTTAGCAAATATTTAGTATTAAAATTTTAAAATTATATTTTAGTAATATAAAATAGTGTTATGTGTGTATACACCCCTATATGCTTATAGGTAATATATACCTATAGGTATACCTATATATACCTATAGGTAAAATAGAAAAGAACCAAAAAGGATACAAAAGATTAAATTAATAGGTTTAGGAAATATGTTTGTAGGTAACAAGACAAAGAAACGGAAGGTGTGAAGAAACTTGTAAAGAAACGTTGCATTCTTGGCAACATTGCAGATATCATTTTTAATTAGAGTCATTGATGGCGTTAGCCCCGAAGAAAGTAGAAGCATGGTAGCCAAAGAGTTCGCAACACTTTCTAGGAATTCCTCCCGCTCGTCTTCTGGATAGTCGAAAAGCTCGTTTATTCCTAATGGTTGGAAACTAATCCAAGTTATATTTTACAGACGCAAGCGTAACAATGTCAAATCGAACAAATCTCCCAATCTCAACTCCAACTCTAACAAACCAACTGCATTCGTAACTCCATCACCGCACTCTCAAATCCCCGCTCCCTTCCCCCAGGAAGGCACATCCCCCTTCGTGTCGCTGTCTTCCCCACCAGTCCATCACCCGCGTCCTCGCCTCCCCCGCGGCGTCCGTGCGTCTACTCCGCCCTTAATGGCGCGGCTCCTGTTTCGTGGTCGCGACCCTCCCGGAATCGAATATCTCGCCGTGCCGACGGCTTCCGCCGCTCGGCGTCGCGACGCTGTCATATCCGGCGCGCCAGGGCGGCGGCGGCGGCGGCGAGGGCGGCAGAGACGGCGGTGACGGAGTTCGCTTGCATCCCCTTGGTATACCCTGTTCCCGCCTCCTGTGTACAGTGGGGCAGAAGTCGAAATCTAAAACACATCCAAATGTATTTATCAATTTAACGAATATGGTCGTTTGCCAGGAGGCCATACCATGCAGTTCCGCACCCATTTCGACCCAGGTCTCCTTTAAAGCCCGTGCGGGTCTGGGGATTTTTTGTTCAAACGCGCCAACTTGGGTGGCTCAGGGCACCAATTGATGTCATTGCAGCGACTGATGTCATCTGATCGGGACCTGATGTTCGAGTCCCGATGGTGGCTGGATTTTCGACACTAGCTACAGAGCTAGGTCGAATTCAGCCGCTGTCTAGAGGAGAATTCTAGATCCTTGTCCAGTCCACACCCCTTACTTACAAACATTTAAACTAATATGCACTAAACTACATGTCGGGAGACTAGTCGGGAGCTTAGAGCTTGCCCCAGCTGGGGCGGTGCCCCACTGTTGGGAGATACCTGGTTGGAGAAAACCCCAAGACGAGTTGTAGGTCGGTGACCGACATCCAGCTGGGAAGATTTATGCCACCTCGAATCCGTGGGCGTCCGATCTCCGCGGAAAACGGGAACTTACGGAACTAATATTCTTAGCAATTGACGTGCCCGGAAATACTAATAAATCAGTCAATCGACATGTACAGTGCACCTTATTGGCGTACAGTGCAGTCTGATGCGATTCTCACTTTTTCTGTCAGGTGTGAGCCTCGATTACTTTTATGTCGGACAGGAGAACGTGAGATCTCGAAAGTACGAGATATTGCGTACGAGAAAGTACGAGGAATTTAATTTTACACAGGGTAGGGCTGTTTTACTTGCCACATTTTAGGGCATTGTTATGGAATATAATGGACGTCACCTCAGGCAGAGTAACTTTGAATAGCACTAAATATGTACTCCTTAGTTTCTAAAAAGTTGTTGAACAAGGCGAAAAATTGAGTGTTTTGGGGGCTACTAGCACTCCTAAATCCATTTTAAATATCATTTCTTTGGTGCAAATGTTTTTACGTCGAAAACACCTTTTTTGCTAAGCCATTGAAGCATATATATTTCCCCACCCGCCCGGGTTTCAAAACAGTAATTCCCGTCTGTGCATTATAACGATTTTGGCCTATACATTTGTGCATTTGATTGATTATTATTATTCACCTCTGTGCGTCATAACGATTTTGGTCAATGCATTAAAGCCTTAACTCTTTTACTCTCTATGTACGAAAAGTTTTACGAACTTCCATCCTATGTAATACCTCTGAAGTAGTGGCGTAGGGACTATAAACTCCTCCAGATCATTTTTATGGAAACTGCGAAAAACAATAATAATGGGATTTCATTATCTTTCAACAGCTTGTCTCTCTTTCCTTCAAGAAAAGAAAATGTGTTGTACGCGTTAATATGCTCAAAAATATAATGTACTCTTTGTGACGAGGAACTCCAGCAATTCCCGTGCGCGCCAGATTCGTTCATGATATTATATGAAATTGAATTATTTGCAACGCTTGAAAACAAGAAGAGGTTAGATACAGCAATACTTAATAAAAATTAGTATTGTTTTTCGTTCATAAAAAATAATCCTTTAGTATTTTTGTTTTTATTGTTTGTTTTGTATTGGAGTAATTACTGTAAAAAAGGTCATAGAGAGTTCTTGTGTGTCGTGAACTTGAGAAACGAAACACAACAATTCTGGAAATAATTCTACTCCACATGTGCCGGCATCCAATTTCGAGATTTTGATTGACGGAACCAGTCATACTCATTGTTTCGTCGTCTACGAGGTAGGTTTACACTTTATGTGTAATCCACTAAACACAAATTCGACACTAATACTCAATAACCATGGAAATAATGAAAAATACAATATCCATAGAAGAAACATAATATTGTGGGAACTTTATGATTAATTTTTACTGAAGTTAATTACAATATGTTGGGAATAAACTAAGTATTTGTTTAGGAATGTGTATATTGAGGCTACTTTCAAGGTCACAAAAATCGATTTTATATACAGGGCGATATAATTGCCATACACATTCCATCCCTAATATAAACAATAAAAATATGTTATAATAAACTTGTGGAGTGAAATTCTAAGAGTATCTACGATGTTATACCTTTTTTGGAGATAAAGACATGTATATTACATATTCGTATGACACAATCAAATTTGTTTTATATATATTACTATCTTGCAATCAATATAAAAGCAAAAATAGAAGATACCCAGATTTTCAATTAAAGGTTTTAGGTACTGTTAAACATTTTAGGTTCCAAGTAGTTCCTGTTCGTGTGAATTTGTCCGCGTGTTGTCCGCAAAAATTTGTCCGCATAATTTTTTTCGCTTGAATTAGTTTGCTTGAAATTGTCCGCGTAAATTTTTTCCACGTAAATTTGTCCGTGTAAATTTGCTTGCGTGAATTTTTTCCACGTAAATTTGTCCATGTAAATTTGTCCATGTAAATTTGTCCGCGTGAATTTGTCCACTCAAATTGGCCCGAGTATATTTGTCGGCGTAAATTTGTCGGCGTAAATTTGTCGGCGTAAATTTGTCGGCGTAAATTTGTCCGCGTAGATTTGTCCGCGTAAATTTGTCCGCGTGAATTTGACCGCGTGAATTTGTCCGCATGAATTTGACCGCGTGAATTTGTCCGCGTGAATTTGTTCGCGTCCTTCCACTGTGCGCGACCGTCGCTCCCCAGGAGGCGCCCTCCGCCGTCGGGAGGTTTGTTCCCGCTTGCGGAGCTTCCGAAACTCGTTCCGGCAATCACCAACAATATGGCTGCTGACGGCCCGAGAAATTGCGTGCTTTATTGATCGATGTGTTCGTTCTCTCGGAGCTACGGCGTGTCATTTATTTAGCTTGCGTGATGGTTCATTTCTCCGTGTATTACAAGTTTTCCGTGGAAACTTCACGGAAAGGAAAGGGGCCAGGGGAGAGGAGAGAAGAAGGAAGAAAGGGTGAAGTCTCCTTCTGAGACAAATTTTCGTGTCTGATACGGTGAGAGGGTTGTTTGGAAGTAAGATTAATTGGACGATATGGATTATTAAACTAAGAATTTACTTGTAATACCAAAGTACTATATTGAAAAAACTATTTTCCAGAGTATGCTACCTTTGATTAGATGTAATTGTTTAAGGAAACTCTAATAACAAACTATGAGGGAACGGCAAATTCAGTGCAAATATGTATCATATTTCTCAATAAATTTCAAAAGAAATTAATATTTCGATATTAGGGCAAGAGGAGTTCAAGAACGTAGGATATACATGTAACTTAAGACGAGTTTAATCTTGTAAATTAAACTATCTTCCTAGAATTTTTGGAGGGAAAGAAATGTTTTCTTAATGCGACGGATGAGAATTTAAGATAATGTTTAAATGATGGAAGGCACGACTTTGGAGGAAATAATTTTCAAGGGAGTATCTTGGTGACAAACACATTTCTTGTTCAGTCATTTGGTAAAGGACCAGCGTATTTTGAAGGTTACTGATGCTACTGCGATGTCCCTTCAACTCATATCCATAATTTCCTTCACCCACAAATATAACTAACGTTTACGGATATTTACTCAATAGCGAAAATCAGTGTCTGGAAAAATTGAGGCTCAGTATTGCGGCCTCTAGAGGGGTAAGAGTAAAGATTGTCTTCTAAACTGTTCTAATACGATAAATATACTCCCTTCTTATTATAACGGTCGATAAAGTTTTAATTGTTACTATAATAATGTTAATAATTATTATATAAAAACAATCAATAATAATATCGTTAATACTTGAAATAATGAAAAATTTTGGTATGCAGTCCATGTAGTGAACTTGAAAGCCTTTTGATAAAACCACTCTTAAAATAAAATGTAAGCATTGAAAAAAATATTGTATTTTGGTATTTGGGGATTTTGTGCTATTACCATATACGACATCTAATTATAATCACAGATGGCAAAATTATCAAACGGCACATTTAGATTGATATTGAAAACCGATTGATTATGGCAATAAGAATATAAGAATGTCGTCCAGCGTTTTATCCACCTTATAAAATATAAGAAATTATACAATTTTCCTATACATTTATTGAGATTTACAATTACCTTTGATAATTCTTAGAAACTTCATCTTAGAAAAGGTAACATACTGATGTTGACGGTTAATAGGAAGAGGCCACAAATAACTATTAGAACCTTTCTGATCTAATAACATTAATCTTAATTATGAAAGTAATCTCAATTCCTAAACGTCTGACTTAAGAAAACAGAAGTAGATACAGGAACGTTAACATTGCATCGCCATACGAAGAGATGGATCTGATGTTCTCGAAGATGTATTTAATAGCCCACAACTGAGGAGGAATCACCCCCAGAACACGAGTGGCATTGACGCCAGAGACCGCCACGTGACGGACACTCACGCTGACAGCGCCCAAGACGTCAGAGGCGAGGAAGTGCTGAAAGCAACAGCGCAGAGTCGTGGCTGGGGCGGGGGTGGCAGCGGCGAGGGCGTCGGCGGCAGACGCCCTTAACGAGGCGACGTAAGGGGCGATCGTTAAGTTAATGATGCGGCGGTGGCGGCGGTGGCGGCGGCAGGGGTGGACGGGAGGGCGAGCGGGCAAGCGGACGAGATTTGTCGCAGTCCATTTGTAACGGTGGCCGGGCCGTGTAAACAATAGCGCCAGGACTGCGGACAGCAAAAATAATGGAGACGCCCGTTCGCGCTACAGGCGTCGTCCCCGCCTCGCCCCC